>JAJGQC010000227.1:0-39183 GCA_021014325.1 Plazaster borealis
AGACAAACCAAAGTGCCAACACAAGTTTGACAAATCCTTGAAATGAATGAATTAAAAAACGCCCAGCAGTGTTCACGCCGATTGCAACACCAGGAGAAGAAAAACAATAGGGCGGGTCTGAATCACTGGAACAGAGTGGGGCACTTCAAACTTGTTAAGGTTAACAAAATATCGCACAGCTTGACATTTTCTGATTACCAGTGAGAATGGAAAAAGCGTAATCGTATTTCTGTGAATGAGAGCGTGTGGTGCTTCCATCATGGTGTGACTGTTTTAGCTCATTGAACTAAAACAAAAATAGCGACTGGGGCAATGTAACAGCGACCTCGAGGGTCTGTCCAGGATACTGCCTGAGGTTGGCCAAAGGGCTCAGACTGAATGACTTAAACAAAACCATTCTTGATATTCCAGATTTTTTAGGGTTAGTCCAGAAAAAAACGATGCCCTCACGCAATTTTCTGGTAATCCCTTTACAGAGCAATGACTGTAAGAATAAACTGTAGGAATCCACAACGTTGGCGCATTATTAAAGGGTCTGTATACGTTTGGTTACTAATAAAATTAATGGCAATAAAAAGTTACTTGTTAAGAAGTACAGCAGCTTCTGATAGTATGAAGCATTTTGAGAAACATTTCACTTTGAAGCAATGTGGTTATGGAAAAAGATATAAGTTTTTATCCAAAAGAATTTGAATCTGAGAAGCGTTTCTGCCAGAAACGTTTCTCAGATTGTGAATTCTAATTGCAGATTATTCTTCCTGCGTGGACATAACCGCTCCAGATTTTCGGCAATATCTCAAAAACGCTACCACCTTTTGAAATGAAATTTTCACAGGTTAGTTTTATGGTATATATCTACAACTATATAGGATTGAAACAAACAGTAGGTTCCAATTACCAAACGTATACAATCCCTTTAAATCAAAAATAAATATCAGGTGAAAAGCTACGACACTGGAGTAATGATATCTGCCAAAGATTCACACTCGGCACTCAACGCTGATCATTTTCACAAACCATCAGTTTACCCCTCCCTGCATTTCCCCCCTTTATTCGGGAGACCGATGATGAACGCTGAAAATATTTAATGGGCTCCTGAACAAACACGGCATGTCTGAGTGTACGTTGATTAATTACATGGGGGGGGGAACAAAACAAACTACCATAGTACGCTATCTCAAGTTGTACAAATAAATATCTGTGTTTACTATGTCATGGGTACACAACCAGAGGCACGGCTGCTGGAAATTAACACCGATGTATTATTTGAGGTTTGGAGTTGGTTCTAATATAATCACATAAAACTCCACCACACTCGGTGTTGTTTGGAAAATGACTAATAATATTCCGTGAAACTGTTTGTTGACTTGATGGTGTAGTTCCACTCTTAAGTTTGTATAAAGAAAATTTTTTTTTTTTATAGCGATACAGTTAAAGAGTGAAAGATAGGATTACAAGGATAGCAGAAAACAGGAAACTACAAGACTTTACGGTAGATATACAACCAGAAAGTAAAGTTGCAAAACATTGTTAAACCATTTATAATTAGTTGAATGAGTTACTTCAAAAAATTGTTCAAAACACAAAGGGTGTTTTTAAGGAAGGTCATAAAGATTTCTTAAATAAATAAACAGAAAAACCACCAGCGAGTGTAACAATTCAAAGTCTAAGGGAAGAGTGGTGTGTAATTACAGAAGAGGCTGACCTTGTGGGCTTTAATTATGCACTGATTATTGACTGATATTTGTGTTGTACCAAAGAAAGAAGGTGTCTAGTAACAACAATATGTGTGTGTTGGAATGTCCTCTATTGACCAAACACTGACCCTGATCACAATAATAGTATTACAGACAGCTCTATTGTCGCAGGTGGTTCTGTTATTTTTAGACAGGTATTTTAGGTTGTTTTTTAGGCTGGGCAGTTTGATGGCCTATTCACAAAGCCCTTTTGTATACCTGTGGTCAGTTATGTGGAAAAAAATATGCCACTCAAAAGAGTTTGTCATTGATGGCTATTCATTTGACCACCAATTGATGATCTAACCAGTAACTATAGGGCTGATTGTATTCGTGGGAATATTAGCTTCTAGTGGCTTGATATTTTAATTGGTTGGACTAGCCCCCCCCCCTCCTTCACCTCTCCCCGCCCACATCTCAAGTTAAATCAGCTGGCTATTGCTTCCATAATACCAAGAGTATCTGTTTACAAGGAACGCAACAATTTGTCGACTTATCAAGGAGTTGAACCTGGGACTCTCTGACTGATAT
This sequence comes from Plazaster borealis, assembly GCA_021014325.1. Taxonomy (NCBI): domain Eukaryota; kingdom Metazoa; phylum Echinodermata; class Asteroidea; order Forcipulatida; family Labidiasteridae; genus Plazaster; species Plazaster borealis. Next base: position 2,268 of record JAJGQC010000227.1, read on the forward strand.
TCAAGTGCAAACACCATTATATATTTGTCGACGAATCCCACTTTAACCAAAATTCAAAGAGATTCGGTATCAGTTCTGGTTGACACAATATAGAAAAACAAAATCAACAGAAAAACTACTGAGATTTCAAACTGTAATACTAACAGACATCACTACATACGCTGTTTTAATTTAAATAAAATGTTCACTCTTACCTTTCAGAAACTAAATTTAGTTTCCCAAAGTGTTTAAGGGCAAACAAAGAAATGCTGACAAAAAGCCAAGAATCTCAACAATCAGTTTGCCAAACAAAATAATGAAAACCAATGAGGCCAATGGCATTGAATAATCTTCTATCTTTAAAATGATACATTATGAGGTTGCAAACTGCTTACTCTTTACCAACCAAAATTACCCGTGGTATAAATGCAGAAAATGGTACCAGCTTTAAATTTCCACAAGTCTTTCACAAAAAAGGCTGATATTTTATTTGAAAAATTAAAGAAAGGGAAAAGAAGACCTTACCATCGTTCCATCATCAAGATTCATATCATTAAAATCAAGTTCCATTTCTCTTGATGACGCAGGCATTGGGGCAGTTTTCTCTTTTCCGTTCTTGACTCAAGAAACAAACAAAAACAGTACAGTATAGGACAACAGCTAGCTCCAACAGTTCCAGATTTCACCAAGTAACAAAAACAACCTTCAGAACATCAGGGATGGAAATTCCAGTCAATTTTGATGATTTATGAAATCCTGTCTTGCCATCGAAACAGATGGACAGAGATGCTATCTCTCGCTCCTACTACAAGAGGGTGACCAATGCTTTCACTACTACTATGTATGTAGTAATACCACCACTACCACCACCAATCATCAGCCGGATCGCCACCACACACCGCCAGCCAGTTTCTGCTCAATACACCACCACTGACATATCCCAGTATGACTGATGAGAATCTCCCCGTCAATGAATGAACATAGGAGAACTTGTGTACACAACAAGAGAATCAACTCTACCAAGCTAGGGGGTTTGAATTGGCCCTTTAGGCTGGCGGTAATTTGTGTGTATGGCCCTGAGGGAGGGTTAAGGATTAAATAACAAAAGGGTAAGGATTGAGTGTGTTTTGACTGGGATGGTTGTTCCCATATGCTTGGTAAGTAAACCCATAGACCAAAGCAAACCAAAGTAATTCACCTTTATACAACAAACAGCAACATACGAAAACAAAAACAAAGGCACAAACATGTGGCACCTGTTTTGGGGGATTGGACAAAATTTACTGTGGTTAAAATGAGATGTGGATCTTGGATGACTTTTACCATGACTTTACTGACTAGTGCAATATACAAATGAACTAATTTTGAAACTGTCTTGTTTCATCAACGTGATGAGTTGGATCCTTGTTTAACAAAAAAAAAACATATCTTCCAAAGATAAACAAGGAATTTCTGTTCTGGTTATAATTTAGAAATTTAATTTAATTTTTTTTTTTTTTTTTACATAAGCGCAAAAGATTTGAAGATGTAAAATGTCAAAATGTAAAATTAATTTCACAAACTTTTCTTGTCATCATCTTTTCAGAAAAACGATTCACAAAAATTCCTCCCAAATCTTCACTAAGATCTTCACCAAAGCTCTTTGCACCATAAACATGATTGAGATTCAAAGTACCCATCATCTTTTGGTAAAAAGAACTTCAAATGCCTAAAATTCTGATCCATAAATAAGATATACACAATGTTGCCTGCCATGACATCATCGGAATTTGACAAAACAGCAAATAAAATGGTCTTAAAAACAGCATGTGATTGACACTTTGAATAATACATCTCCGCCACAGTTCTTATACAAAAAAAAAAAAAAAAGTGAGGGAAACAAAAACATGACAGTTTTTTTCTTTGCAAGTGAGAATGCCATGACACTGCGGTACATTCTTTGTTTTGTTTGTGGGCCACTCTCCGATCCTGGTGTGTCACCCACTCCCAGGGAGTGTACACCATCATATAATCCAGCTCAAATGCCATATGAAAACATGTCGTCATCGGGGGAGTGTGTCCATCAAAGAGCCTCTCACAGGGTTGCCCCACACGCGATAAAAGAGAAAAGGGAAAAGTGAAAACTCAAACATGCCAATCAACTTGTCGCGCTGTGCCTGTACAATCCAATCGGTGCAGCGATATGTGGACACAGCTAATGCCAAAATTCCCTTGTGAAACTAGAAATAATGCTATTATTTCTGTGCATGCTTTTATGTCAGAGTACTTTATGCCAATAAAGACCGGGGCTAGGTCGATGTTGACTTTACAGATTTCGTTTGCGGTGATGAAATTCTCGTGTTTACTGGCCATCTATTTATTTTCAATTTTTTTTTTTTTTTGGGGAAGGACAAAAAATCTAGCAAGTAGTGGCGTAAGATTTCATGCTATTTGGATTTGAAGTTAGGGGAGCAATAAATTAGAAAATGAAGAGCCCCGATCTTGGCTCATTTGCAAATCAAATTTCTGCAACGTCATGAAAATCAAACATGCCATCCATGATGTAAATTTTTGCATACAAACTGCTTCAATTAGAAATTAGACAATATTTTCAAGTGTCAAATTCCCTTGACAATTGCAAAATTATAGTCCGTCCAAACACAAACATTTTGTAACTTTAGTCTCTAGCTATCTCAAACAAAAATGACCCCCACATTCATTCTAATAAAAATCCATTTGAACCAAAATATTAAAGAAAATAGAGAAGAGAGTATGAGTCATGCCTAGTGGTTAATGTGACCGGCAAATAATGGTCCGAATTAATGCAGAACCGATATTTTTTAAACAATACGAAACGAAACGTAAATCTTGGAGAAGGAGGTGATAGCTGCCAACGTTCCTGGATTTCCCTAGGCTGGACTTAATCTCATTTAAAACATTGATATTTGGTCACCTTCAAACGCTGGTTACCCAGGAGACCTTAATAAAATAACATCTTCCATTTCCATTCCTCCAAGCCAAATATCTCAAGATTTTTTTTATTTTTTATGAGCAGAATTGAGCTCATAATAGATGTCTTGTGAGATGGAGAAAAGTTCATGTTGCATTTCGCTCCGTCAAGGATGATGACTGGAGCCCTCTGGGCACTGTTTTGGATCATTATTATTGTGAGGCGGGACATTTTTTTGTGGAACTTTTAAACGGGGTGCTCGGGGAGGAGGCAAGGAAATGCTCCCGGGGAAATCGGAGGTGATTGAAGGCGACAAAGAGGTTGCCAGGATGAGGACAGACAAAGGAAGGAGATAATGATATGAGGGGGTTTGGAGATGCTGCGTTGATAACAAAGAAACTAAGGGTGAGGGCATAGAGAGTGTTACAAGATCAGATAGCGATCCCACAGGTCCAGACTACCCCCCCCCCTAACTACCTTCCTTAATTGCGGCAGCATTGCCTGGAAATTAAAAGCAATGCAAACTATTGTGATAAAACAATTAGCGGAATTTGATATATATGCTTTAAGGCAGGTGGAATGAGTTGGGAAGACGAGGTTACTAACAATGTTAATGAGAAAAAGCATACTTATCCCACCTAAGAGTAGGTGCTCAAGGTGCCACAACCAACAAACAAAAGAATTCACTTGAATGTGTCTTTGTTAGAAAAATGAACGAGGTGAATTTTGAGGGAAGTTTTGAAGAGGTTGAGGGGATGAACTATAGAAGGAATGTTGATGGTTAAGAATTAAGATGTTATACAGATGCAAATTGTCAAAACAAAAGTGAGAAAAGATAACCGGAACAGAGGAGAAAATTTCTCAAGACAAACCGAGAGTGAGGAATGTTTAAAAGGTTTTTAAAAAAATCAATGATCTTAAAATGAAAGGAAGATGAAGCGACTATACAGAAGGTGTTAAAATTCTGTTGGGATTAACATTAACTCATGAGTGCATGGTTCTCTTGCTCTTTATGTACGACTTCTCCAACACAAGATGATGGAGAGATTTCCATTGACGGGTTGTAAAGATGGTTTTGATAAAGAGGATGGATTGGAGGTTATTAAAGAGTAAAGTGTCATGTAATGGCTGGCAGAAATCAATCAAGTATCGATCAGGCCTTAAGCAGCTTTAGACCTGGGATTAAAAGAAAACCCAGAGAATAGTTACAATATGAACTCGTAGGAACTCCGTGAACCCGAAGGAGCAGAGTGCATGCAACATGCTTTAAAGTTTGAATTTCATTGAGTCAACACATATAATGTAATTATCATTGGAAACTAAAGCTGGTGAGACCGCGAGAATGTCAACCAATAAGAATCATCAAGGGAATGACGCTGTAACTTCTTAAATATCCCGTACCCTTAAGGCTGGGGAGGGGATAATGATGTCTTCAACATTATTTCTTCTTTGCATTTTTTCAATTTTTTTTCTTCTTTCCCCTTTTCCATTTTCACTTGGGGTAGTGTGTTTACTTTTCACATCTGCAGGGATATGTGAGCAGAAAAATTTAATAAAAAAGCGGCTAAAGAACGTTAACACTTGTTTAACCAGTTTACATCTGTGTTTACTTGTGAGATATTGCATGAGGTGGGCACTGGGTAAGTGGGGAACATAGTTGAAAGAATTCAGGTCAAGATCCTGTCCAACACCCAGCTCTTGATGAAAGAATAACAAATTTGCAATTTTTTTCTTCATAAAAGCGAATTTTTCCCAATTGTAAATCCCTTGCCACATTAATGCCACACTCAATTTTGGTCTGAACATCAGGATCCAATCTGGGATTGGAACCCTTTAAAAAAAAATAGGTTCAGTACTGTTGACTGTAACAACATTCACTTCAACCACATCGTCAATCTTGAAATAGGAATAGCAAGGTCCATTTCATGGGGCTGATGGATTTTACACACCTGCCTAGGGGTAACATCAAATCGCTGATTTATTTACAGCAAATTGTAATATAATTCAGCAGATAGAACTCAGGATGTGGTTTTGGGTGGTGTTTTTTTCTGTTTTGCTAGATTTACAAATGGAATCTCAGTGGGTCTGTTTTATATTTATAACCACTCTGGGAAGGCTACTTTGAGATAAGGAACCAGGCAGAACTTTGTATGTGTTGAAAGATATCTTGGTTTAGCTTGAGTTTCCTGACAAATGGCATTGGCAAGGGGTTTTTTCTTCTTCCCCTGGCGTCTTTCTCTTATAGGGCCACTGAGGTCATTGCCACTTTTAGAATTTCCATCACAGGTTATTCTGGCCAACAAGGGAGTTTGTAACACCTACTGTTCCCCCCTGGTATGTTTCAACAGTTATTGCTTTATTGTATAGTTAAGTTCCTCTGCAATTTAGAGCATATAAATTACTGCTGAATGAGTGATTTCACAAATTCATACTAGAAAGCTTTCAATAGGGCTTTTATAGGACCTACTACGAGTTCTGTGTGCATACATATTGGTGCTCAAAATACAGCGCGAAAAAAACCCAGTTAATAATTATAACACAAGCATTTTATAAAGCCCATTTTTCATTTTCCAGGGCAGTAATAATTCCAGAGAGGAACATTGTATTGAAAAGGAACCTTAGGATGAAAATAGGTATGACTTGAGTTTACGTTTCAATTGATGAACGGAGTTGCAAGTACGAATGTTGAGAGGTAGTCCAAACATTTTTCTTCTTCCAACCTCACTTTTGTTACAGTGAATCAAATGAGAGAAAAACCAATTGACTAGAGCTCGCTAAAGATCTGTGGAACGATTTTTGACATTTTAAAACCCTGGCTTTAGCTCTGGCTTAAGGCACCGTCTGCCGGTTTGAAGTCTAGTACCGAAAGTGTACATTTTCAAAATGAATGGTGGATTCCATAGCCGAAGCCTAAGCCGCAACTGTGGTTTCAAAAAGGGTCATTCAATTTAATATACTGCGGTGTCAATTCCAACACTCAACTAAATTCATGGAAAAAGTGTAACCATGGAGGAAGGAATTGGAACCAAATGCCACTCATAAATTAGAATATGCATCAGACAGGATCAAACCCTCCACCCAAGCTGTCATTTAAAACACAAAATCCAAAATCCAGTCAACTGTAAAAACTCTGATATTAAGCCTTGAAATATGTAAATTTTGTCACATACGAAATCACCATTCCCCAACAAAAGTATTAGACAATTTTGGAAAAATATACCTGACCCCAGTTGATGCCACACATAACTAACCTACTTTAAGGGCCAATCTATTGATATTCAACTCAATCAAAAGTCTCAAGGACGACTTGTTTGGACCAGGATTCTTATACTGCGGACCACAGTCCAGCACCTTTTGACAAACCCTTGAGACCAGGTGAAAATTCTTCCCATTCCAATCACAATTCGCTTGATAAGGAAGGATATTTGGAGAATGTTAACTTGTTTACTTGCAAAGGCTTAACAAGCATTTATCATTGGACATTAGACTTGTTTTGATAAACTATTTCATTTCAAGCTTTTTTTTGCAGACACATTAAATTGGAAAAAAGCTTGAGACATTTATCAAAAATAATAATAATAATTACAGTCAATTAAAAAACTAAACTTTGAAAAATTAGAAATTTAAGTATTTAAAACACATAACTTGTACATCAGCTATCTATCATAGAAAGACAATAAACAAATTGTCAACAAAAAACAAACTATGAAAAATGAAAAAGTATCTAAAACACAACTTCAAAACTTGTCTATAAGCTCAGTATTCTAAAAAGACAAACACAATCCAAGGAAGTGCTTTTTGGAATGTCCATTATCACAAATAAATAAATAAAATACAACACTTTTCAGCTTGCTGTTACTTATTCTTAAATATAATAACTGCAAATTGGACAGCCTTGCTGAAATACTGATTGATATAAAAAGCAAACAGTACTATGACAACTACCATGATCTGACCACCTACAAAAGTTGACAAGAAATTTTCACAAGAGGGCAGTAAACACAAGACTCATCAACATCATCATCAGTTCTGCTATTGTCAATCTACTGACTGTGATTCACGTAGTCTCCTGCCCTCTTGTGGCTAGACCTGTGCAGTTCCTTTATTAATAATTAAAAGACTTTTGGTCGTATGACAACAAAAATGAAACTTTTGGCCTCAAATGATGGCAAGGGGAAAAAGAAACAAAAAAAGTAACCTCTCAGTTGTGGCTCAACCCGAATTCTTGATAAATATTGACAGTCTGAAAAGTTAAAATCTCTTCAACCAAAAGTAATTTTGTTGATCCCAACTTCTCTTTTCTCTAAACTCAATGTACAGGATTCAAACTCATGGTTAAGACATCTGCTCTAGAATGACGAGGGTCTTGGGTTCGAATCCCACCCAAGTGGTTTACCTGTGGATTGTTTATTCCATAGCACTCAGAAAGCACTGAGAATACAGTGTTTATCATACATTATAGTAAGGGTAAAACCAAACAATCAAATATATTCTTTATCCCGATGCAATTATTTCATTTATTAAACTCTATTCCTGTTTAGGACCAGTTTATTGAGCCAAAGATGCAGTAAATCTTTAAATGATAGTCCAAGCAATAAGCAATTTTCGAGTTAAATTTGAATAATGTCTGGTACAATGACTTGTTACCATAACAAGTTACCGCTTAAATTTGAATTTCTCAGACTATCGAGACAGTTGCTACGTCACAAGATTCGGGCAAGCTTTTGTGTATGTAAGAGATGGTGAACACATTAGTATGTTTGGCACAATGGTACCAGGGTTTGTTCACCTGGAGGTTGCTATACAAAAGCTTGCACCGAGCCAAATAGCAACTGTCTCTATAGTCTGCGGAATTCAAATTTAAGCGGTAACTTGTGACTTAGCAAGTCATTGTACCAGACATACTCGCAAACGCCTTATTCAGACGCCTGTTCTTGTTCTATTCTTTCATTTTTTCCAGGTATCAGGGCCACAGATCAACAAAAGAGCAATCTGCAGATAAATAACTTAGAACTCAGTGATACCAGAGATGAACAGAGCGAGTGTGGATGACTGATTTAATATCGTCAGCTAGCAGGCCTAGCAAGTGTTACAATTTAACCAGGAATGCTATCGACATACCGCCGGGCCGATCCCCATCATGGGTAATTTGTTATCGGGGGAACTCTGCGTTGCACTTGGCGCCTGAGATGAGATTCAGAGTATGCGTGGCTTGGCATGGCAGGGATGTGTCGAGCGTTTTGTTTCTAGTTCTTAGGTACAAAGGCATCTTAATTCAAATGTCAGGAAGGGTTGGTGGATGAATAAGAAAAGGAGTACTACACAAGATGTTGTTGATCAAATGGATTGCAGTGGAGGGGGGGGTTGCATGGCAATGTTAAGTGGCGGAAACTCGGCGATGTTTTTTGTGTGACAAACAACTTCTTAAATGTCCCGACTCATTTGTTAAAAACATTATCCAACTGATTTAATAATGAGAATTCCACATCAAAGACAATTTGATTGTCTTGAATTTAAGGTATAAACCAATAAGTTATAACAAATTAATTACAAGTTGTTGGTTTTTTGGGGGTGGGGGGGGGGTTCAAAATAATTGTATGGTATTTATTGTCCTCTCTTAGGTTTTCTGCAATGTATATTTGTCGATTCTCACCAAATATAGTGAGGCATTACCGAACATAAAAAAGCAGAAGTTGAAATCTTTGTTAGGAAGAGCACAAAAACCATAACATAAGACATTGGGCCACGAATGTGAAGCAAACATGCTCTACCTGTTGGGCGCCTCCAATACCTGGACCCCAGCTCCTTAACATAAACGCTTAATGTCCAAGTACCTATCACATCCCACTGTCTTGGGGCATCTCAAGATACAGCAACCCGCAGTCCCTTCGACTCATCGCTCCGAAAACACAAGACATCACACGTCTTCAACTCCTCCTTGATCAAGACAGCTCGTCTGTCTCCAAACCCCTTTATCCATGCATGTACCGACATCGAGGTATGCTGCTATACCTCAGTCGTTATTTCACGGCATCTGCCTCCAACCATTTAACCCAATTCTTCTCTCGTGACTGTCCCTGCCGCGGGGCTGACCCCCTTTTTTTAGTTTCTCTGTTCGGAATTGCTGAGCTTGGCCGAAAACAAGAATTCAAAGTCTATCTCGTATTCACCGGAAACAAAAGAGTCCAATCAAATTGCTGTTTTAATTTCCGCGAACAAATGTAAAAAAATGCGATCGCAAGATACTGCACACTTCCATGCCCCCAGGTTTTGTTTGAATTCATTGAATGACTACACTCATGTTCAAAGATTTTTTTTTCGTTATTAAGTGTTCAACATATTCCAATGGTTATATTGATGATTTTCATATTTGATGGGGGAAAAACAGAGGTTTTCAAGTGTCGTGGAAATATTTAGATGATCTTCAAGTAAGAATTCAAAATTCATAATGTATTCATGAGGTTAAACAAAACATTCTTCAAAATAGAAGTGAAGAGTTCATACACACAAATGTTGTTCACATCTTTCAAGTGTGAGAACTGTCTTCTATGTTGAGGAGAATGCCGAGAGCAAAATGTTTCCAGAGGGCAATGCTTTGTTAAAAAATGTAATTAAACAATTTTCTTGTTTACTTCATGATGAAAGATTCTTTGTCATGTCTCAAAATAAATTTTCCTTGAATACTATTCACATTGGGTGAGCTCTAAAGATACATGAAGTCTAGTATTATCCATATGCTAAATCAGCTTACAGACTTCCCTTTAAAGACAGACAGACCGATTCAGTGTCTTGGATTGGCGACCTAGAAACTACAACAGAAATATTACTCTGAATCCAAGAGCATTCATCGGGGTTCTCCCCATGCAAAAAAACAAGCGTATCGGGCCGACACGCACGAATTGCGTGCCAATACGCGTACATTTCAGCCGATTTAAAAAAAAATTAAAAATTTCACAAAAAACATAAAGAAAACGACATAGAATGCTCCAGTTTGCACCAAGTAGAAAACATTCCGAAGACCTTGTTTCAAATTCATCGTGCTTCGGCCAAACATCCACAAATTTGGGTTTAGAATGCCCCACAGTTTTGGAAAATCCTGGGGAGAACCCTGTTCATCTTTCACAAGAATTGATGCAGTTTAAAATAAAAATAAACCATCTTTAAATATTCCGAATGTTATTAACCTTTTGGTATATAGATAAAAACGCCCATCTTTAAATATTCCGTATGTTATTAACCTTTTGGGATCTTGAAAAAGTAAACACTAAAAATGTATACAAGATAATTTACGCATTTGGTAATAAAAGAAGGAAAACCCCCTCATCAAACTACTCCATCTAGAGTAAATCTTTGAGGAGATGTAATAGTACACATCTCATTCAGCAGAATCATGTGTTGAGAAACAACATCAAACTTGGAGAATTCAAAACTTTACCGATGGCAAATAACTTGAGATATTTTATTTGTTTGCCTGAAGGTAGATATTAGAAATGTCAACATGTTCAATTGCACGGTCACTTGTGGATAATGCATTTAGCGTACGATGACATAGGTATAGTAAGATGGTAGAGCATCAAGACTGTACTGAGTCTGTCAATCAGTCTGACCTGAGGCCGAGTGAACAATGCTAGGAGTTTCCATCAACACTTGCTGGATTTAGGACTTCATCTTAAAGAAACAAATCCAAAGCAGGAGAGGTGGTGAAAATTATCATATAAAGATCAGGATTGGTACAAAGGCATTCCTGATTCGTATAAAACCAATATGAAGGCTCGGAATTGGTAATTTCAAAAATATGACAAGAAAAAATGTAATGGCATGAACAGAGGGGGTAGAGACAGTAAATGGAACCCGAGCAGCATTTGAACCAACTCGCTGATCGTCAGATGTCTAACCCCATCACAGCATCACTTAGCAACCGGTACTCAGCAGAGTGCGACACTGGATGCAGTCAATGTGCGTTTACCGGCTGCAGGGTGTTAAAGCATTCATGTTTCTTCTGCTCTGCATGTCACAGACTAAGAGCACGTCGGGGATCCATTATCGCATGTCTGATAAGCGGACCGCGATTATATAAAATAAAAAATAAAAAATCTTGTCGAGATACGTGGCGGAAAAATATTCCTGAGGAATGTTTCCATGGTTGATATGTGGTAGGATTTTACATCATTCAGTATACGAGCGTGCAGGGAACACAAGAGGATTGCTAATTGCGAACGAGAATCGAAATGTGGTCTTGGAGAACACTGAATGACAGATAGAAATCGAACGAGTGTGGGTGCGCAGGATATGCTCTCAACTGACAAATGACCCTTATTGACTAATTTCCCCGATGAATAAATCCACATGAAAAAAATTTAATACAAAATCAATAGCTGCGGGTAGGGCAAGTAAAAATTGTTATAAATGGCTTTCGATAATAAGCCAAAGAGGAGATATGGGTTGATGATCACAAACAGAAATGGGGCGCGTGAAATAAAAGTGATATTAGACAATGGCAGTTATTTTTTTAAAGTCGCATCTTGATGAGATAAAGATAATGTTTCAACTAATTGACACAAGCCTTTGTCGCATCAATCTATGAGGAGTGAATTAATCAAGGGTTTTGTATAAGACCAGGCCTGCAATGATGTCTAAGTACATGATTAGTTTGTCAGTTTATTCTTTTAGTGCCTTTTTTTTGTTTGCGTTTTGAACCTAAAATGCCCAGCTTTTTGAGGGTTTTTTTCTTCGAAATTCTGTATAAATAAAAATATATGTCTTTCTCACCAAGCAAAATATATTTTGCTGATTTGTGTTGCCTTGCTACACCCCAAAGTCAATAGTATTTCTTGAGTGATAATGCCCTTTCGAGATAACATGTATACTATGGGTCGTACATGTTTGATTGATGACACTTTTTTAGCACATAAAAAAGATTGTACATGTTATTATTATTATTATTATTATTATATATTTCTGGTAATGAAACCAAGGATGCCTCACAAGTGAACTTAATCACTGTAGCTCGCAAGCCTGAGGAAACCTGTAAATAAGGGTGCTTGCAATGTGAACCAGAAACACCGGGGTTAAACCCCTACTCTTCCACGATAAGTGTTCTGGGTTCTTTTACGTGCACTACCAATCCTAGTACACGGGACCAACGGCTTTACGTCCCATCCGAAGGACGAAGCATGTGGTTAAGTGTCTTGCTTAACCCTTTAGAGACCATAGTGACCACAAACGGCTTGTACCAAAATGCCCATAGCGGCCGCAAACGGCTGCAAGATCTGATCTACTTTCACTCAACTAAAAAGGTCAATGTAAAGGTCATGACCTGAATTGACATTTTCCAATGTTTCTCATGTTAACATAGTATCTATTTTTCTAAAAACAAAACAAAATTTCTGATTTATAACATTTTTTTCAGACACTTTTACAAGAACAAACTGTTAAAAAAATCAACAACAAAACCATGTCTGGGCGTATGGTGATGATTATACAGAAATGAATGGTCTCTAAAGGGTTAAGGACACAAGTGTCACGACTGGGATTCGAACCCACACTCTGCTGATCAGAAACACCAGAGCTTGAGTTCGGTGTTCTTATCCGCTCGGCCACGACACGCCACTACATGTATGATAATGGCGCTTTTGGAATACATAAAATAGATCGTACATGTACGACCTTGGCACTGAAGGAGTTAATGTTGTAAATCTTCTCATTCTACACCTCCGTAGAAGCAAAAAAGGCAAACTACAAACAGGACAAATAAATGGCTATTCAACAAATTGCAAATGTTCATTGAATAATATTTCTATCATCCAAGTAGTAAATCAGAAGAGTTTGGTCAACTCACCTTACTCAATGACATGTACACAGAATGGTTAGAACTATAACTTGGATACCCTCAATCTTTCCCAGTTGTGAAGAAAAAAAGAAATAAAAACAAACTCTCTAGCTATTAAAACTCCCCCACACTGAGATAACAAAATAATATTCTAATTGGTTGGTAATAAATGGATTTACTATGGAAAGACTCCCAAGGTCTTTTGATCCGACAATAGGTAGATGACCTATTGTAACAATACGTTAAGTCATGCAGAGATTTTCGGAGAACCGTGAAGCTAACAAACAAGTATGAAATTTTGGATAATCTGAAAGCCTTTAAACAAAAAAATTCCTCCCTCTTATTTTTGGGGTCAAATTTAGATTTGAGTAGGGTTTTTGACTCATAAACAAACCCGAAAGAAAAATGCAAGTTATGAAAACATAATTACAAAAGATCTGACTTTGAAAAAATGAAACAATAGTTCATAAAAAACAACTTGCTCCATTTTTGTGAAGAAAAGAAAAGAAGGAATCAGAACACGCGAGCGGCAACCAACTGTAACCTTTCAATTACAACTCCGGACTTTGCCAAACCATGTTTTGCGGGAAGAAATAGAGAAGCCTGAGCATTGTTCCTGTAGGGCACTATACATTTATGTTGAGCATACTGGCATTGAATGTTGGCAATAATCGCTATGCGAGTGAGTGGCCACTAGACATCAATACCTGTGTGTAGAGGAGGTGACTAGGAATGAATATTTCATGTATGTGGGGAGCGGAAGAGGGGGAAAAGGCTTTCGGTCTTGTCACGAGACCGCCGCTGCAGTAGCGACTGATCTGTGAATTTATTAAATTGGTAGACACTTTTTTTGAAATGTCTGCAAGTTCTGAATTCATTATTCGTGTTTATAACTCCAGGGGGCGTTGATAGACAACTCCTAGATCTCTTAAATCCTCTTCAATTCTTGGTCTTGTCGCAATTTTCCATGAGATTTAGGCTCATCAATCTTGCACAAAAATTGTTTAATGGCCTCATGTTTCTATCCAAGCAGAGTCTTTTCTCAAACATTGTCAAAGGCTATAAAGGCTTACCCAATCCTTATCCAATGTCCACATCTTCGGTGTTGAGTTAACAAATACGGGAACATTTTTATGGACATTGAAGAGTGCCCAAGCACACAATCCTATACTTAGATCTGTCTGGACCCTTTACCAACTCACAATGAAGTAAAGCTTTATTTCAAGAAATCTCCCCAAGCCCAAAGGCTTTAGATAGGAAGTGTCACAGTCAGACCTTTACCACGTTTACATTGACGGAACAATCACGTTCAAGAAGCTTGACACACCATGCTTCATCTCTTAGAAATGTGTACGGAAGATAAATTAAGGCCACATGTACAAAGTGCTTCACACCGAGTACAAATGATACATACGTTCCATCAACATCAATGCGCAAACGGAAAAAGGCAGAAGGTGCTCCCAAGACCCAATGGGGACGAAACCTTACCAGTATCACAAAAAGAGAGAGAGGGAGACACAGAGAGGTCATGAAGAAACAAATACTAGTGTTTGTCAGATCGAAGGGTCAGCATGCAGCCCACTGGATACTTGAGACGTATAATGTCTGACCAATGGCAGTGGATGTCTCAGATCTTCAGTACAAGGGTTGATAGGATGAGGAAACAAAAGACGAAACGAAGCAAACCTTTGCAAATAGAAAGACGGTTTGTGAAGCTGAAAAGCAGACAATTAAATTTACACATAAAGTTACACGATGGCAGGGAACAAGGCTCAAGCATTGTACAATATATGATATTTTTTAACTTGTCTCATTCCATAAAATATCAAGAAAAATTTAAGTCAATTTGTTGAAGATGGACGTTGCAGTTGGTGGAAATTTCTCTGAGAACCAACGGTTGTAATTAGTAAGCTCCCAATGTCTGCAGATTAATCTCCATTCTCCATGAGGAACCAATTTTATGGTGCTTTAATCGTCTTAAGGATAAGCTTTCGTCTCAGTCCGGGAGATTTAAAGTGCAATAAGAACCTCCGCATGAGTAAAAAAAAAAATAAACATACATTGACGGCTCTACAGGACAATTTTCGTTAAGATTCGTACAACCGTTCGGTGTTTAATGTTATCATCCAGACATCCACCATGCCAAGCAAAGCTTTTAGTCTTCTTTTCAAAAGCATTAATTTGAGGCACAATATATCAATATCAAGAAGCAAAGGGATTCTAAGAAGAAACCAGGGAAGTTGAATAAAACTAAATTCAGATTGATCGCTAGTGCTAATACCTGAAGGATAAATGTCCAGGGGAGAAAACCAGGGGGGAAGAAAATACGACAAGATGAAACAATCGCAATAGATCAATCAACTCCAACATCAAATTGGTTCCAAATGAACATAAATAAATAAGTTAATGGTAAGAAGAAAAAAAAGGAAGAAAAAGAAAAAACCCACCCCCACATGACAGCTTCATAAACAAACCTTTAAGACTTGACAAACAATCGCGAATCCTTTTCCTGGGACATTATTAAACAAAAGAAGAGACGGATGCCCCGGATCAGACAAAACAGGAAATGAGAAAGCTTCTGAGAGCTTCTGAGATAACGACGGTTGATACGACAAAGAGAGGTAAGGGAGAACAGGATGCCTCGGTAACCAAGCAAGAGGTTGTTAAAAGGGAACTCTCTGAAGAAGGCGGGTAGACCAAGGATTGGGGATAATTTACTTCTCGCAGTTTCAGTTATCATTATTAATTTGATAGAATCAATTCTTGTAATGAGGTTTAAGCGCTGAAGGGAATCATTCCACAACCTTGACCCATAGTGAGATCTGCATATATTTTAGTTAATTGAAATTGGCAGGGGTTCAAACCTAATAATAATTATAACAACATAAATGAATTTTGACAAATTCAATCAACTTTATCAAGGATATATATGAGCCGTATAACGCATCAAAAATGAGAGATACAACCATGAGAGGGAATCTTTTCAAATGAACATAGATGGTGCAACTGTATGAATACAAATATTTGTTGGAAGCTAGGTTACCAAATTAAACCAATTGACCTTTCATCATGGTGTGGCCATCCTGATTTTCTCCAATCTGAACCAATGTAACCAAACCGAGGCTCGAAGGGAAAAATAGTCTGGTTCCTTTTTGTTCAGTGCAATCAATACTAGCATTACTGTTATTGGATAAAGGGAACATGACCAAGATGGTGGCTGATAGCTCATGGTCTATATAGGGACATGCAGCATATCCTTCATTTGATCACACCGCGTGAACCTGAAATTATTTGTTTATCCTTGTTAAGCGCTTTAAATTTTCTTAATGTCAATGACTCAATTTAAAAAGAAATCTCAATTAGCTTCTACTCTATAATTGCTGCTAAAATGTCAACATAAGCACTGAGAATAGCCAATGGAAATATTTTGTGTGTGTGTATATATATACATTTAAAAAAAATTCTATACAGTATCGTATGCACTTCACAGTACAGTGTTTTAATACTCAAAATATTAACAAGCTACTTGAAAACAAATAGACTCCGGTTAAATATATTCATGGGAAATGTTGACCCAGACATAGGAAAGATTTCTAGAATTCTCCTTGTAGTCCCAAGAGGCCTCCGAGATGCCAGCTAATAATGCACCAGACATTCACTAAACGCATATCCCTGCAACACTTTCACAACAGTAAAACATGCTTTACATCTTCACTCCCCTAAATCTAAGTAGGCTGATTTTCAGCGGCACGCCAACGAATTGATTTCCATTTTTTTGTGTTATATGTTTGCAGTCCAGAGAGACAGATTGTTAGGATTTTTTTTTCATCTTCTTTTGGGCGATGGAAGGAGGGAGGGAGAAAGTTCAAGTCTTGGTTCAGCCATGGGTTGATTCATGATTGATACTTTGTGCACTGCACTATGCCTTAAAGGGTTTTTGTTTGTGTTGGGGGTTGGGGGGAGTTAATGCTGGGATTCGGCTTCTTATAATCAAGAGACAGGAGGATTGTAACTCTTACAAATGGGGAAATCAGAGCAAAAATATTCCAACATTTATAAATAAACTCTTGAGTGAAAGGTCAGATTAAAGATCTGTAAATGTGGATTTTCATCCTAGACATGTGAATCAATAAAACTAAAAGATAAAACACTAAAAAAAAACCACCATTACAACAAAATTTCAATGCATTATTAGGAACAAATTTCCCTTTCAATCATTCATATAACAGTATCCACACAAATTTGTAGGTAAAATTCCTCATTCAAGTGTTTTTTATTAGTGTAGATGTTAACAACGTGCTTTAAAAATATTATTCAGGTGCCCCATTCTGTATGCCAAGTGTAAATTTACAGTTAATAGCTAACAAATCCCAACTCTAAAACCAATCCATTCCGATAGTGCAAAAAAATATTTGAATATAGATCGTGTGAGAACCATCCAATATTTATCTAGCATTGAATGACCCCTCCAGTTGGTTTGAGTTAATTGATTTTTTTAGAGCCAAAAATGATCATGTTCCACATTCACATTCTGCTTTAGAGTTCTGCTCAGCCATTAACACTTTTAAAGCAGACTGCATTTTTTAGAATCCCATGTCACAACTTCTGAGTGATGGGAGAATGGATTGCTTTCTAGACAAACTACACCAAGAGCATAGCCCGAGATCAATAGTTATTTTTCACCGATGTGGCAATTATTCCAGAGTGACAGGACATGATATCATAGAGTTTTGAGTTTCTTTCAAATCTTTGTCTTCATTTTTTTACTTGGAAGATTGTACCCCGAGGTGAAGATAGAAAACCTATGATTGAATAGGTTGTCTTGCGATTGCTGAATGACAGCAGTTCTTCTTTGTCTTTTTAAAACAAATTAGAAGACAAAAAAATGTCCAAGTATGATTTTCAGATCTTGCCACTTCAGCCAGCCAGTCGCCGACGGGCACGCTCAAGTTTTCAAGAGGAGAGACACGTTTGCTCCGTGTTTTTCTTTTTTGCCATGTGAAACTCAAAACAACAGAAGTGTGATAGCGTATCTGCTGAATATCTCACGATTATTTCTATACTTTCTCATCCCAAATTACTTTAAATGGGCGCAGCATTTGAGTTAACACGTCGAGGAAATGCTAGGGCAGTTTTATGACCTGAGCAAACATGGATGTTCTATCTTTAGGTAACATCTGAAGGCTTGTGGAGTTTTACTGAAGTATTGGATGAGAAAGTTGCAAAGGGTAGATCAATAACCATGACCAGGGGTGATGCATCACATGAAAAAAAGGCCACCCACCTCTATTAAACCGATACTCCTAAACATGACAGCTAGACTCTGCTTTACTTTCCCCCCTTTCATGGCGCCCCACCCACGCCCTAACAGCACCTCACGGCTGTTTTATCTTCAGTGATGGCCAAGAAAAGATAGCTTTCTTCTCGCAGGTGAAAAACGATTCACTGCCCAAAGTCTGGGGGACCGTAATTGCATCTTCAATTTGGCAAACCCAGAGAAACACAACACCCCAACAAACCTCTCGGTGCTTTTGTTTCTTGAGTCTTTTCAATGAACGTTTATTTAAATTTGACGATCGGAGTGCACACTGGGACCCTTGGATTGAGGACTTTGGTTGAAGGGCGTTTTCCTCCCCCTTCCTTTTCCCGAAGAATGTTTCCTCAGCAACTTTTGAGGTTTCATTTGTGAAGTTTTTTTGAACTGATGATGAGCTAGAATTCTTACACAGAAAGAAGGATTAAATAATCCATTAAAATGTTAACACACTATCACGACTACCAGCTATCATGATTATATTCTGCAGTTTTCCTTATACGATGATCTCTATCAAAGTTTTTTAAAAATATGACAATGTTTCTCTGTCTTCAACAACAGCTTGAGTTTACATTAATATTTATAATCGATAATTTCCCCTGCACCACTCAGCAACAGCTGCAGTTGCCCAAAGCAATACAAAAATATGCATTTCACAACCAAATACCGATGAAATATCGATATATAAACAAAGTCGGTGTTCTACTACACATCTTGTAAGGTTTCAATATAAACTCAATTCAACACTAACTACCGCCAAATTGGAACTGAAAAAATAACTACGGGCAACAAGAAAGTCATGAAAATACTGCGGCCACTTGGATTTGTTTTGATTAGTTAACTTTTCTGCGGCACTATGGAAAGTGTGTACATCTGTGACATCAACTTGTCTTAACGTATTGATAGATGGCTGCCATATTATAGAACGATTTGACGACCAAAATAGGCTTCTTCTTTATCAATTCATGTTTGTAGACATTTAATCTTTACTCAATTTCGGCTGGAAAAGGTCAAGAGATAAGAGACAAACAGTTGTCATGGAAACAAAGAGCCCATTTCCGTCAATTTTTTCCTCTTCTTGATATACGTGCTTACCTCTATTATTTAGACTTCTCGTTGTACTGGTTGGCGAGGCTGTTCTCATTCTTACATTCAATTGGTTGTGACAGACGGGCTGTTTTGTACTGGAGCGTCTGAATTAGTGTTAACGGAGACTACTTCAATATTAGTACAGAAGCTTTGGAATACAGCGCTGTCTTCCGGAACCTTCCGTAGTGATAATATTCACAATGGTTCGAATAACACCATATTTAAACACTCGGATCAAATGAATAGGAAAACATCTGCACTTATGATATGGCCCATGTTCAATGATGTTAATAACAAACGGTCAGAAAAAAACATTACTTTATTATGGTGACCGTCAATTTCGTACTCGAGCATCATAGAGCACGTCCTTCACAAAAACAGGGCTGCAAACCTAATTTTAAGCACACAATTGATCAGCATTTTTTACTAGGTCAACATTTTAGGCCTGACAGGTTTCCAAGGAAAAACTATACTGTACAATGCAGTACGAGAAAACAGTGCCTTGATGAATACCACTGTAGCGAACATTCAGTTATCTTGAACATTACTCTAAGCTTGATGTATCAGCAATACGGTCTTAACTGACAATAGACCGGTTTAAGCTTTAGGTGAATCTCATGTATTCTTTGTGTTTGTAGCACACAGGCATCCAGAAGTGGGCTTGCTGTGGAACACCAGAAGGCACAAAAACCTATTTAAATCGAAATCAGGCCGAGACCTGTACCTCCTATTTCTGGCCTCATCTTTATCGGATCCAATCACCAATCATTGACGGAAAAAATATATTTGTGACTTGAGATGTAAAACCACCTGCTTCTGGTTACACTTTCCATCTGCTCCCGTGAAAAATAAAATCCTTACAGAAAATGATTCTGCCAGTCCAGTATTGATCAAATTCATACTTTCTGCCCAAGAGATTTTAAATGAGGAAAAGGAATGGCGGAGAAGAATAAAAACAAAGAGAGAGAGTTATTATGACAGGTGTCCTGAATAGGTGAACAGGTGAGAAGAAAGTAGGGAAATTTCTTTTATTAATAAAAATGGAACACAAGATATCTTTAAGGAAGAAGATGGACATAAGTATGGCACATTTTTAATTGTCTAACTGATTCATGTGTTTCAGACTTGAAGGCCAAATGTAAGTTATTTGATTATCTTGTTTCTACTTGATCTAATAGTTATTAGTGGACACAACAGAAAAAGAAACCAAATATCCCTGCAGCTGGATCTGGATGACGCACAATAATAGAATAAACGTCTGGTGGATGACAAGTTTGAAGTAATTAAAGGTATTAGTATCATTACCGAGATGGTTAAACTGGCATTCAAGTCTCCTCGCCAGACATACTTTCTTTTCGCCGATGACGTAAAGGACAGTCGCATGAATGGTGGGTAGACTGTGGTTAAGTCTATTTAGTATTACCAGGGTCTGAAAACAAGATATCACAAAAGGGCCTCTCTTTTTGTTTCCTCAAATGTGACGCCATAAAAACTAGGGAGTTTCTTGGGACGTTTATTCCCTCTCTGGCATTTGATGAATATTCCTCCCCCCTCAGTATCCCAGGAGAGTTGATGGCAATCGGGTTTGATGTTTTCCAATCAGCGAAAAACGTTTTTCTATTTGCACGACACGAACATTGTATCCCCTTCCTGCCCATGACCATAACTTCACATCAACAGAAGCGTTAAATCTAAATGTTGTGAGAGGAATTTGTAACGGTGACCTTTTGAAGAGTTGAAGGAGGAACAGAGTAAATCGGTTTTCAAACTATTCAGTCTTCCTACAATCAACTATTCATTAAAATTTCAGAAGAATACATATAACAAGATGAATATAAATTAAAATAAATTAAAATAAACAGTTCAAAGGTCATTTTGGTTGGTTCGCAGTTTGCAAAAGCTAATTCGATTTTGTTTTAAATTTAAAAAAAAGTTTCAAAATTCAAACTCAAAAAGTTATCAATTTTGTTGAAAAATTGATAACAACGAATGGTTAACAAAAACTTTGGGTTGTTTCTATGCTTGATAACAACGAATGGTTTTAAAAAAACTTTGGATTGTTTCTATGCTTGAATTGATGGAAAGCTTTCTGTGAACTAACGCCCCCCCAAAATTTCAACTTATACTTTCATGAGGAGTGTCTGATTTCAGAAGTAGTTATCATCCAACATGATACCATGACTCAAACACTAAATCTACACTGGGTCGACGCACTGTTGAGTAGTCGAATGACTGAATTCTGATACTTAACTTAGTATTGGATCAATATCAATAAGAGCATAACAAGCTGTGAGCTTTAAACCATCAGCACTTTTCAACCCAGCCAAAGTGTGTATGTCAACCAAGCCAAAGCGTGCATTATGTTTGCAGTTATTTTCAAACTTAGTCGACTTGTAACTTATTATTTATAAATACCCCAGGTAGTTTGGGCAATTCTATTGGTTTAAAGGTGGTCACATGACCATTTGAGACCGGTTTTAAACAGCTGATAAAATACACAACTGGAGCCGTGAACGCTTGTTCAGTGCTCATAGCCATACACGTTGGCGCAATAGCTTACACATTCGTTAATTTACACGCAATCAATACAAACCAATGTAACATTTTTAGCATGCACGCGTCAGACAACTATTGAGCTATCCACGCAGTTTGATCCTTGTGAAATGGAGGCCTAGAAAACAGAAATTTGTAAAAAAAAAAAAAACGTTACAGTATTATGCTTTTTAACAAAAAGGGCATTGATGAATGGGAATAAAACAGTGATAGCTCAAAACAGCCGTTTAAAACCTAGTCGCCTACTCTTTTATTCCCTTATTAATTTATTTTTTTCAGGTCAGGTAGATTTTTCAATAAGCAAGACTCAACATTTTTGAACCGTAAGTTTTCTCCAGAAAAGTTTGAGGGTTGCACATTCTGATTTGTCCCAAATTTCAATGTGGGGAACAAAAAAAGATTTTTTTCTTCAAAAAAATGTTTTTCTTGAAAAAAATTATGATTTTATTTTTGAAAAAAATTGTTGTTTTTAAAAAAGGTTTGCAAAATTCACAATTTACTTAAATCAGTCAATTTCTCTGCAGAAAATAAATAAATGCTTATAATCTTCTAGGAATTCAACTTTGAAAGTTCTGTTTACAAAAGAAAGATCCACGAAAATGACAGTCAGCTCACAGAGATGATTGTTACTTCTTACTTCTAACAATTACTGCAAATGAATGTAAGAGATTGAATACAGAAAGCTAAACAATGATTTTTTGATTTCAAGTTATACGTACCTCAAATGGAAATGGACAAGACCTATATTTCTGTCGGCGCTCCCAACGATTAATAGTTGCACAAGCCATTTCTGAGAATTCTCACAACACACAGGAAAAAAAAGCCTTAACTCCAGAGTATTTCTTAATGAAACATGGGACTGTACAAAAAAAACTTGTACAAGTGACGGTTCTGATGCCAACAGTGCGATATTGGCAAATCTGCTCCACACCCAAGTATTTCAATATCGTAAGTGTGGTAGAAACGACGCTGATGTAACTTTGACGTGCTTTATTTTACATAATATAGAACATTGTTGCCACGGTAACGGTATTGAGATGAATGTTGGCACATCGCCAAGCCCACCACCTGTTGTCGGGGATGAATACTCTCAAGCTTTGTTCAAAATCTACATGAATGCAACTTTGCCTCTAAATAAATGACTGTCACGCAAAATGAAGGTAGCACTCAATTTTGCGCTTGTCTTGTTCTGTTTGCATCGTCCCGGGGTCCGAAAAACAAGCAAGTTTCTGTGAGCTTAAAATATCAACCGTGACGTCACTAGGGTCCATTTCAAGGTCCTCTGCCTTATTAAGGAAATTTGTCACGTTTCTGACAATCTGTTTTTCGTCCAATTTGAGGAGAAAATGAGCCTGCGACGATGCGTGACTATTGGAGGGTTGAGACGTGCATCAATAAACGTGTCCCCGAATCAATCAGCAACATTCATGTCCTTATCCATACGGAAACAAATCTTTGAAGAGGAAAAATGGGTGCAGTACAATGACAGATCCAGCTTGTTACTTCAGCGAGGTGGATGTGCTCTTACTAATGAATATTATCTCCGTAGAACTGTTCGTAGCTCCTATATTTACAGTAAACCATCAGTAACTCCTAGCAGTGTAACTAATTCTGCCACTCAAACGTTGGACATTGGACCAAATTTCCGACTCAAACATTGGACTGAATCCTAACATGTTTTAGCGTTAAAGCGATAGCTCCATCTGCTTTTGTCCACACTTCCTAATCGATGCAATAAAGATAATGGCTGCTAGTTTTATATCCATTTACGATCCCCGTGGATTGCTTTTTTTATCAAGGATTAACAAGAGGCAATGGATTGTAGAGTAGCACAGCATACATTGATAATCTCAAGTCAGCAGAGTACAGGATGAAAGGTCAGGCTACTTGATCCGGTAGCTGAAGTGGGGTTGAGATGAAGAAGGGTTTCCATATGATCCTGAACGGACCCAGGATGTTATTCCAACGTTTCACGTTGATGGAGAGAGGAGAGGGAAAAATGGTAGACTCATGATGTAAGGTGTTGATGAGGAAGGGGTGACATTTAGTAGCGCGGGGTGGAAAATGATTTAAATGTGTCACATGAGTAGGGTCCTCCGAAAGAAAAGAAAAAAATATCTCAACGGTGATGATTTTGAGGCGAGTCTTCTGCGTGATCACTCCCTTGGGTCTAATGTCTGTAACTCCTCAGCGTGTTTACCCAAGGCATCATTGAAACAACACATGAACGATCACCTAATGCAGTCCAGTATCATGAACACACACACTACACATAGAAGCCATCTCACCACCGTCTTGTCATTACCTCGCTTGATTGTCTACAAACGCTGGTGCTCCACAAACGACGACAATGCAGATACAAACATACTCATCATAAACTTTGCGTTGCCCGGGCAAACGTGAACGACTGCGTGGTCTTTCAGCCAAAATGGCCTCGCTGCAGGGGGTCCTTGGGATGCAGCCTGTCCACAGCCCTTATTATAATGTACTTGGGGGCAAAGTCCACACCTTAGACATCTCAAGACTATGCGATGTAAAGAGGTTTAGTTAACTGTCTGTTTAGCATGAACTAGAATAAAACGCGCTCATTATTTCCAAGATTGCTGAATTCAAATAAAATTGGCTTATCAATGTTTTTCCAACATATTTTTTATTTCAATATTATGAAGGAACAAGAAAAAATACTCTCCAGAGAAACAAGATTCCTAGTCAGTAACTTAAAACACTTGGCCTTTTAACTGTTGGAAATTTTATCCCAATCGCTTGTAGGCTTTTTGGTACAAAATACAACTTGATCCAGGCCGTGTTTTTTTTACACCCAACTTGTTATCATTATTTGATCTCTTGAAATGACAATTCAGTCTGTACTTTGCTGAACCTTTTATTTCTCGGCCCGATTACACGGTATGGATTTTTTGTCCTTGTGATGCTGGTTACTAAATCCTCATATTGCATCTTCTCTTCCTAATTCCCCGCTGCTCGGTGGAGGCTGAAGGATTGGATAATTATCCCAACGCACATGTAGAGTGTGTTTGGGTTAGACCATTCTGGAGCGGGGTTTTATTTTTGGTTTTAATGCAGCACATCCAACACTCTGTATATAATATAATAATAATAATAATAATAATACGAGATATTTATATAGCGCATAATGCAGAAGCCTCTATGCGCAACACAAAACATAAAAACATAAACATACATACAAAATAACAAAATGTATCATTCATTGTTATTATCCTCAGGCTGTTATACACTTGCCTCACTCTATTTAACATTTCATATATATGTAACCCCCCCTCCAGAAATGTAAGTAAATTCTCCACTGCACAAGTAAACAAAGCATTTACCTAATAGCTTGGGACAGGCCATTGTGAAACCAGGGGCAATAATTAAAGAGAATGGGGTCCTAATGAATATCAATAATCAATGTTTACTTAGCTAGATAAAGCTAACAGCATGAAAAGGATGGGTTAGGTTATTACTAACTAAACCACATCTGTCACCCCATCCAACCCAGAGTGATTTTGAAAAATTCTTTTCTCTTGCTGCAAACGATGAAAAAAACAAACCTTTCCGAAACCAATGTTTGCTATCGCTGTGGACACAATCAAGATCCCCACCCTCCATATGGACCAATAAGCTGGCAGCAGTTGGCGGACTGCCGATCTTTGAAAACGTTAATCAGAAACTCTAATTGGAATAAATCAAGCTGAGCAATTTTGAGAGCTCGAAATAGCGTAAATTCTGAAAGCAGCGAGGCAGGAAAGTGTCAAAATCCTCGGGAGACCCGGAGTGCAAGAAAGATCATCACCTCCTTGTGAGCCCGATGGAATGAAGCTGTCACTGGACGCCAGATATGATGGCCGGAGTATTTTCATTACGGCCCCTACTGACCGCTCAAACATTTCATGAAAACAATGTTAATAGCGGGGAGTGGGCAGGTGACAGAAAGGTCCACTAGGGGAAAATAACCGAACAGGGGCAAATACGCAGATTTCAAACATATATGCCTACTATGGATCAAGAAGATGGATACAGTTTTAAAAGTGCCAACAAATAATTTGCCTGTATGACAGAAGAAGAGAAAAAGGCTGGTCAAATATATATTTAAAATGGACTGAATGAGCATTGTTTTGACAGATGAATATATTCTACATAGACGGGGAAAAAATAACATCTCCATACAGGTGTGGCTAATGATGTGTTATTGAATTTCTAGAATGAGGCTCGACTTCACAGGCCGATAACATCTTCTCTTATCTGCTTGGTTTATTTCAGTTCAATTTCTTCTTCTTCTTTTTTTTTTTTTAATCAAGATCACATTGGTGGCAAGCTGACCTCCAATGACCCCCTCGCATTCTCTTCATTATATAGTTGCGTGGGAAATTTTCTTCATCTTCTTCCCATCAGCAATGTGAATAAACACTGTGCAGTTTCACAAGAACAAATCCCTCATCGTTGATTGCTTCAAAATTGATTTTTGTCAAAGACCTGAAATTCCCTGCCGGCCCAGGGTTTTTTCCCCCTTCTTTTTTACTTTTCTCTTTGTCAATTTTTTTTTTCTCCCAGCCCTTTTGAATTCAGTAAGCGGATATTCCTGGTTCGATTTTTTGTTTTGTTGGATTTGAGTTTGGTGTAAGCTCAAGGAAGATTGGGACGAAACAAGGAAATGAAACGGCGCTGCGTAGCTCTGGCGTGCTGGATTAAATTCCGGGGGGCGTGTTACTCTTGTTAATAAATCAAGGGTTGGCCTACAGTCGATGCTTACGCTGTGACTGAGAGAACCAAAGAGGGGTGTGAGAGCTTGAGGTGGGGAGGGTACAAGCTAGTTGAGATCCCTCTACAGGTTGACGAGAAAGGTGATATTGACCGATATTAAAATCTCTAGAAAATTGAAAATCTAGGATTCAAAGTAGACCACTGGACACATAACAAGCGACTGTTAAACAATGCATTATTTAAATCGGATGACTGATTTCAAATTTTGTGTAAACTTAAGGAGAAACATCACATACAGTATATGTCACTACAAATCATTAATTTGATTTTAATTTTTTAGAAATGGCCCAATTAGACTGAAATGGGAAATTAGGCTGAAATCCCCCACCCCTCTCTCTTAAAAATAAATAAATAATAAATAAATAAAATAATTAAATAAAGACAGTCAAATAATAACAAAAAAAGAGAGTGTATTCAACTTGTTGATGATTTTTCAATTCTCTCATTAGAAAACTATTCAGCCTGGAGGTAGGTAAAAAAGTATGCAACTTCATGAAACAAAGATGAACAATCTCAAATATAGCAAACTTGCATCTCTGTGTTCATCTGACTGACTGCCTCTGATGGTTGCAGAATCACCTCGAGTATAAAAGAAGACATTCCGTGAAGAAGTTTTGCAAAAATGAGTCAACCAACAAAATTGGGTGTTTTTTTTTTTTTTTTACAAAAAGGCATAATAAATACATACTCTAATTCAGTATTTCCAAGCTCTGCAGAAGAGGTAGAAAAGCTTGATAAAACAATAAGCAACACCAAACTCCACAAGGGACCTTAACCGAACTCAACCCCTGCCCCATGCAAGACAATTAATCAATCAAATTACAACTGTTGTCTTTCCAAAAAAATGAGTTGAACCATAATCAACCTATAAGCTGAAATATCCCTGAAATAGTGTCATTTGGAAACCCACAATGCTCTGCAATCAATCACAACCGTATCACCTACCTCTAGGAACACACATCTTCGTCTTCTAACGAGTCATCAGCTAGATTGAAAGGGCCCAAGGACTTGCAATTTCAGAGAAAAACACAACCTCCAGCTAGGGAGACCAGCGCCTCAAATACCAACCAGTCTAATCTTACATCTCATACTGTTCACTCGTCCCAAAGAAGCACGGCATGGCCCCGCTTTTGGCTGACCTAGCGACGGAGATTTACATCTGGTGTTTCGATACGATTGTCTCTTCGCCCGATTGAGGCTAGATTTCAGGCCGAGGCGATGACAAGACACAATGTGTGGTTTTCCAATTCATAAAAAAAAATGTGCATCATTAAAGATCTCTTACACTATTGCTAAATTTCAAGGGAAATGTAGTTGATCTATTACTGATTGATACGTAACTCCCATGATAATTCCAGCTGACCACCACATCCACTGAAAAACAATCCCTCAAATTTGAGCACAAGTTTTTTCCCTAAAAACCCAATTACATCTCGGAAGATTGAAGTTTTTAAGGTTCACGAAACATACAAAGTCTTTTAATAATAGACGTTTACAAACTACTTTTCATCCCAGAAGCTCGCGGCAGAAGTTCTTCTCAACTTTAATCGTGGATGAACCTTCCCTTTAAGCAGTATGAATGACTTTTGAAGAAGCTGTCAACAACCTCGATGGTAATACAATGTCTGAACATATGGACACCATTTCACTTTGAAATTGTTTTCCTTGTCTGAATGAGTGAGATGCTTCACTCAATTGAATTACACCGACATGTAATACGTTTTCGAACACACGTACATAACATGTTCAGGTTCATAATGTTAACATTATTGTCTTGGTCACAGAGGGGCTGCCGCCGTCTGAAAAAAAGTATTAAAGAGTTCTTACATCACTGTTATTTTTTTTTTTTAAGAATCAATTATTTGTTACCCAAAGAGATTCTTCCACACACGGTGTTCTTCACTTCATGCTAAAGTTTCTTTTGATTGTTTCGAGGCCATGCAGAGCTTCAAATCTCACTTAGATAAAATGAAAACTAAAGCAAAACTCCCGGATAATGGAAAGCTTAAGTACAGTGCAGAATTGAACAAAAATCTCTGCAGCAGGTTTTTTGTCTAGATCGTCAACAAAATTTGAGATATCAATGGAGTTGATATGTATTCAGAGACAAAGAGTAGACCATAGACCAGCAAAAAGCAAAACTGCAAATTGCAATGTTTACCCATAAAAACGACATTCTTTGTCCCAGTCATATTTTCTAACTACATAGGCCTATTCCTATTTGGGGGGGGGGAACAGATAGTTTGAGTTATAAATTCTGAAGAAGGGTAATTTACAAAACAAGCTGCTCACAAATTGGTTGTGTCCAATGGCTTTATGGGGGCCATCAGGTAGCTAAAGGGTGTGAACTACACCATAAAACACACCATTTGAAGGTTGGTGTGAAGAGGTTTATGGAGCTGTTTGCTGCAGTGCAGTGACACCTGACTTTACTTAGTTTACACAGTTTAAATCATTCAACAATGCATCCTCGATTTGAGCATATAGGGGTAACCAGTCAGATGGGTACTGATCGATTGGATGTTGGGGGTGGGGCTCTCCTGATGGCATAGGTCTGTTAGGGATTAACAAGGGGAAAGGATGAGCTGACTGAAACTAGAATTCAAATCCGAGAGACTAATGGCCCTTTTCGAAAACCATGGTTTCCTCTTGGGTTCCAGCAGTTATTTTGAAAACGTGTGCTTTTGATACAGGGCTTCAAAAAGGCGATCATAACCTAGATGCTGAGCCTTTTCTTAAACCTTGGCTTGGGCTCCAGATCCGTCATCAATTTTAGAACAGAGCACATTTTGCACAGTGTTTCCAACATCAAACGGAACCTGGAGCCAGAGTGTAAGTCGAGGTTTAGAAAAAGCCCCTGGCTTTGAAGCTTATATGAATACACTTTGGCCAGTTTGTATGGTTCTCTACTTATGCAATAACAATTTTAAGAGCTGAAGGACTAATTTACAATAAAGCACCATGCTAATTTTACCCAGAGCCTCAGTTTGATAACTTGAGTCTTTTAAAGTAAACCGTCACAATGAAGATATATTATTAAATTTAATCCAAGCTCCTACTTAAATAGCCCAAGAAAAAGAAAACAAATCTTGAATTCTATCAGCAAAGAATACAAATCACAAAGTGTTTATCAGTACTCACTTATACACTGGCTGGAAAACATGGTGAACAGCTCTGAAACTAAATGAAAACCACACACCTCCCTCCACAAATCTTGTCCCTACAACTTGTACCCTAGACAGTTATTGAAACAACCGCTGAAGTTAAAATGAGCTGGAGATTTTAGCCTTCTGCTCACCACCAGATCCCCCCATCTGGTCCTCAAGGAGAACTCCTTCAAACCATAGAGAAAGGCAAACCCACCTTTTACACATCTGTAGAACATCCAGGGACTCTATAATTGATAATTTATTGAAATGAAACTTTTTCGGTTGGTGGTAAGTTTCGATCGAAATAAATCGTGTCACACACACCAGGAGGTATCCTGGTTTTCCAGCCTAGATTCAAGATGTTGACTTCAATTCTTGAAGGGTCTGTTTTGTACTAAAATTGCTCCAGTTTTTTGTTGTCGGTGTGTGTGCGTGTGTTCCGGGTGCCCTATTTATTCCAGCCAAGGACAACAAATAGAGGTCATGTATAAAAAGTCTTGAGTATTCAAACTGTAAAACTTTCTGAAATCCCATGGTTGGGATAAGGGTCGCCAGACACACTAAGAATTGATAATTTATTGATAGGTTTGACACCAATCCTCAGCCTGTACTTTGACACTCTTTCCCCAGCCCTTACTTCCTCATAAGACTTTCAACTTGTCAGTCTTAGTACCTCCGTCAAAGTTAAGACATATCTGATGACCCGAAATTCTACCTGGGATTCTCCAGAGGGTAAAGTCAGACAGTGGAAAACAAAGTCTTGCGTGCCAAACCTCATTTTTGAAAGTTATGATGTTCGTTGGCATTTTATTAGACGAGTGAATAAATAAATTTGGAAAAAAATGAAACCGAAGAAGAAATTTCCCTTGGTTTAATCCTGAAGTATCCACACAGAATTCAAGTTAAGTTGCTAATTTGAAAAGACATCCCGTAGTCTCTTGAGAATATATATGTTTTTTGTCACACTGCTCCTAATAAAGTCCTATGGGGTTTACTTTAA
This sequence comes from Plazaster borealis, assembly GCA_021014325.1. NCBI lineage: Eukaryota > Metazoa > Echinodermata > Asteroidea > Forcipulatida > Labidiasteridae > Plazaster > Plazaster borealis. The sequence goes on from JAJGQC010000227.1 coordinate 32,889, forward strand.
GGTTAGCGAAGATCATTTTGTCTTTATACTCTGTTTTTTTATATAATTTTAATGGGGAAGTAGTGTCCAAGTTATTTCCTTTAACAAAAGTTGTTTTCCTTTGTTCACTGCCAAACAAAAGTTGTTGCCACAGAGACATGAGCCTCACTGTGGACATGCTTAACTATAGGTGGAAGGAAACACTACTCATACTAGTAAATATTGACCAGTCCAATTTTACCATTAACTGACCCAGAAATACAAATGCTCAGTATATCTCAGCCCTATCTAACAATCGGTGAATTACTTATTGCTGATGAAGTGAACTCCGATTTGATCTACTGAAATCTACTTGTGATGCAAAAGAACCCCCCCCCCCTCAAAAAAAATCCCTTTTCCTTTGTGAGAAGGGAGCCTGACAAAATGCAAATCTCTTTCCTCTACTCCTCGGAAAGTTAAATTAAGCATGATGGCACAGGGGCGGCTCGCACTTTAAATCATCAAAGGTCCATGAGACTCAAAATGAGATAAACTGATCCGTTTCCACGTTTGCGAATATCTTCGCCGAGTATCGCTTAACATCCATTGATTTTTTTTTTTTTGCAGTGTGTGGGGGAAACAAAGTGTTTGGCAAGTGTCATGGACGGGCGGTGGTGTCTGAAAGGAAAACTGCATTTTCTGGTAGACAAGTTGGCACTTTGGAAGGTGTCTAGCTTCTTAGAGGTTTCTGGAAAGGGCTGATTAAATTTGGGATGGAAAATGTTGCCACGCCGCGGGAACACTTGATTAACACTGTAATTTTGTTGCGAGTCCACCATGGATTACAACTCGATGGAAGAGGTAAATGAAATCTGGATTTTGAGGGGAGGGGAGAAATATTGTTTCTCTGCTGGGAGAGACTCAAAGCGAAGTCATTGATTGGTTCCGTGATGTGGGAAACCATACGGCTAAAATGAAACTGAAAGTTTTCCTTTTCATTATAAAACTTCTGATTGTACCAGTTCTATCTATAGGTAAGGAAACATAAAGAGTAAAACAAATAATTAATTCCTGGTAATTCTAACATGAGTCGGAGTCTTGCACAAGGAGTGGCCTGATGCCGTGTTCGTGGCAGCTCTTCGCGATGTGTTCATTAGGAACTGAAAGCTGGGATTGAGTGGATGTTGGTGGATGACGAGGAGGTAAGGAACCATGTTTTGCTAACGCAGCATGAGGATTGGAGACAATGGTATCCTGGGACTTGTTTCCCGCATTCTGGTTTCGACCAAAGAGTTGCTTGATGTAGGGGTTTTTCCCCGTGTAATTCTAAAACATGAAAGAAAAATAGTTCTCTGCTCTATATATGAACCAATGCCGTTGGGATACTACTGATTAAACAAGAAAACAAGCAGGTGCAGAAATCGAGATGAGCTGAATTCTTTTGTTTCTGATCAATCCCACAATCTCCATCTTCAAAAAATAAACGTTGAACATCAACAAACCAGCCCGGCAAAAAAAAAGCTATGCATCATCTTACCGTCTAGATGAAAACGACTGAAATTAAGTGCCAAAGAAACTGACTCAATTAGAGGGGAGAAAGTGCGGGTCCAGTGTCCCGTCTTATAATCTGATAGCTGGGATCCAGATTTGTCATGTGTGAAATTAATTTTGTCAGTGGTCGGGAAAAATCGCTCATCCCAGGGACGACGCTACAAACAAAACTCTTAGTCTCCGCAGAGACATTTACTAAAGATCTATAATTAAAAGATTATGCAGTTGATTAAAAAAAAAAAAATTAAAAAAGAGAACCTGGGGTCGATTTCACAAAGCTCTTCCTAACTTAGGACTAGTCCTTGGCAATGCTAAGAGATAGGACTAGTCTTAAGTACTGGTCCTAACTTTTAAGACTAGTCCTATCTCTAAGCATTGTCTAGGACTAGTCCTAAGTTAGGAAGAGTTTTGTGAAATCGACCCCTGGGGATCCATATTTTTTTTGGTTGATGATTCCATAGTTGAATACAAAATATTATTCCAGTCACGACTTCTTGAACAAAGGAAGAACAAGATGCAAATAGAGAATATTGGTATTTCTTTTTGAGTTGCATAAAAACACATTACCGGTAAAAAAAAAAGCATGAGAAGAAAAAACTCTCACTGAAGAGAAACTACAAATAATATTCCAGGGACAACTGCTGAGAAATGGTTCAAAGATTGGAAAACCCCGGGCATTAGATGAGACAAACTCATTCTTCTCCACATCCCCGAGTGTGTAATTTGGAAATTAAAAAGCATTTTTCATATGACGCATATGGACAAATAAACGGATTCACATTTGATATGATTGGCAAGCTGTGGTTGCAGGATGAAGTCCACTCTATGGCAGCTGATTTTCAGCATCGTTCCGTTGGTCAGGTAAACCTTTTGTCCCGGGTCTCCACACACACCTCTATGAGCAATTTATTCACCCTCATGCTCGTATGATCTTATCTGATATTTTGCCTGAATTATTAATGAAACCCCTCGATTAATTATAGCTAGTGCAAACACCTGTCCCCGTTAGAGCATGGATCAACAGCAATGGTCCTGGATTAACCCGTCACTTAAAACTGCCAGACAGAAATGTACTTCGGGAGTGGATCAATAGCCACCCCCCGATAATTAAATATTGCATAATGGGAAAATAAAGCTTTCACTCGGCCTTACTTAAAAACTTAATGCCAATTATTTTACAGTCAGCTTCTGGGTTTTCCGGGAATTATTTCTCAAGTGGTGTCACCATCTTGACAGATGGTCTTGCTTTTTTATGTCCAGATACAATTTTGTGTGAAGACAAAGAACAAGAAGTTGCATTACAATTTATACAGTTTGTTTAAAGCAAAAATGATGAAACTGTCCTTGCTTTTCTATAGGACCGGCAAACGCTGAAAAACAAAATCAGTTCCAATCTTGTTCTAACTATAACATAAAATTTACTAGAATAGAAGTTATGCTTGTTACATTGGAATATAAATTTTACTAAACAATTTTTTCAATCAAGGTAAAAAAAAATCAACTCCTTTCCATGACCAAATAACCTTCTTTTAGATGTCAGTACCTGTAAGTAATTAAATCCAATAAGATGGAAAAAGCACAAAGATAGAGGGGGAAAAAACCCATAAACCAATGCAAAGAATCCCATTGAAAAGGGGGAAAAGATCTCCCTCTCTTCACAAGACACCAACAGAGGGCAGTATAATACTTCCAATAACACCGTTGGCAACAGTGATGATACTATGCAATGGCAGAGGGCGCTACAGCACTTTACTGATGTTGAATGATGATCCCCGGCTAAAATGATGTTGCTGTGAGTGCTCCTTGCATTTCACATCTCTGGTGAATTTGATGACCTTGCAACATTTTTGCAAACGCTGTTACTTCCTCCCACTCCTTGCCCTACATTTCCATTTCGATAATAAATTTCTCTCTCGGAATCCTTTGTTCCCTCTCTGAACATTTCACAATTACTCTTTCAAATTCAGTTTCACATTCACTCCGCTCTCCACTTTATTTGATTTATCCAATCAAAACTTTTGCACCTTTACATTTGAACTAATTTAGTTGCTCATAGAAAAAAATACACATGAAAAAGACGAAAAAAGGTTGTTCTTTTTTTTCTTAAAAGCATCAATTCAAATTTTCTTTTTCTGGGAGCACGATCAAGCAATCTGTTCATGAAAGAAGTAGTGACGCAAGTATTTGTTTCTATCACCTTAACATTCCCAAATCATCCTAGAACCATGATTTTAACCAGATTTTGTTCAAATCTTCCAACACCAATCTTCTTGGAATCCAGTGGATTTGTGCATTGTTCTGGGTGCAAGTTTTTTTGTATAGTTAGGGTAACTGGTGATTTATTTATTCTGTTCAAATCAACTTTTGCTTCATGGATAAAACACCTGCTACTCCTGTAGAAAATTAGAAAGTGCATCATCCAAGTGTCAAGTTAAGCTGTTGTTTTATCCTTTCTTAACTGCCCAAGCTGACAAGTCAGAACTAGAGATTAAAGGTTGTAATGTTAGGCCCATGTCACAGAAGGCAATCTACAGGCAACCAGTTACAGGCAATCTCCATGAAGAAAAGGCATTCACATTTGAATGTTCACCTATTTTTCTTGGGGATCATAAGACACTGTTTGAAAAATTACTCCTGTGCCACCAAAGTGGTCCTGTAGCATGCACTGCAGTTGGTTGCCTCCAAGTTGCCTGTAAAAGTTGCCTCGTGTGACAGGGCCCTCTCACTCAGATGTTCTCCTCACCGTCGACAATTGGGTCAATGCATGCAGACACTAAAAGCCTGTGTTTGTTGAAGGTTTATCTTGCTCTGCTTGAAAATGTCAAGGCATATTTGCTTTCTACGAACCAAATTCCAAAAGTGAAAAAGAAGACGAAAAAAAAATGAAAAAAAAAGAAAAATAGAAAGTCGACTTACATTTGTGTGGAGCTGATTTGATAAGTTGCCCACTCGCTCTTGTTCTCTGTCCAGCTCTCGTTTCAGGCGACGGATCTCAATTCCTTTATCTTCCGACTAAAATAAAAGAACACAAAAAATAAATTTTAAATTTTATATAAAAAAATGATTCCATACAGACACTAACTTTATCACCAGACTGAGAAAAGACAAGACAAGAGATGTTAAAGTAAACCAAATTATTGTCCGAGAAGTACACTGTGTCATTTTTGTTGCAATTGATCAGCCTAAATATTCCTGGATAAGTCAAATCTCAATTCTTTTCACAAAAGTTTAACAAGTGAGAACAAATAATGGTGATGTAGTGGAGAGACCCAAGACGGTAGATTTTGGAGTAAAATAAGACACTTTACCAAGACTTTTTGAAGCCACTTTTACTATCTCTCCTTGGAAGGAGTGGTTCGACAGGTGTTTTTTACTCCTTCCCTACAGACTGACAGTACAACAGAGCTGCCATCATTTGCATCTTGCAATCAGGGAGATCTTGTACAACAATCAGGGAGATGATAAGAGTTAAATTCAACCTAACAGGGGAAAAGTTTCCATAATCTTGGAGATTTTCAATTTTTTTTTCATCAGAACATGGAACATGGGAAGATTGGTTTATTTTCAGGGAACTTCCTGCAGAATCAGGGAGAGTTAAAACTCCAATTGGAGTATTTTGGAGGTCTCCCCAACCAAGAACCAAGTTGGCAGCTCTGGCACAACAATCAAAACAAGATACTTATATGAAAGCCAAAACTTCCCTCCCCCAAAAAACTGCAACCCTGAAAGACTATCTGAATATACACAGGGTTCTCCCCAGGATTTTTCAAAACTGTGGGGCATTCTGGACCAATTTTTTTAAATGTTTGGCCGAAGCACGCTGAATTTGAAACAAGGTCTTTGGAATGTTTTCTACTTGGTGTTTATCTTGTTTTTAAAAGCCCTACTGTACAATATGGAACATTCTATTATGGTTTTCTCTTGATGATGTTTGTGAATTATTTATTTTTTTAATTATTTTTTTTCCTTTTTCAAATCAGCCAAAATTTGCGCATATCGGCACGCAATTCATGCGCATCAGCCCAATACGCTATTTGTGCATGGGGAGAACCCTGATACATTTCTCTTTCAAAACCCTAAAGCCCAACACAATGGTTCTGAAAAACTGTTCATACCATGGAATACAACGATGAGCCTTGTGATACAAGCGACAAAGCAGAACCATGCAGCTCTCCATCCTGCTCACGACAGAACGTCCCCATGCTCAATGCTGCCCTCTGGCGTTCGTCCAGGGAAACACTGTTGTTGCGCATCCTGGGGTTGGTGAATGGTGGTTGTGTGTACGCGCTGGCAGACATACTGTTAGACCGCACCATGGGCGAGTTGTTACTGTGGAGAGTATAGGTAAACAAAATATTACAAGCCTCAGTCATGAAAAATGCATACTACAATAAAAGGTGCGATTCATCTGGATCTGATTTCAATGAGCATCTGAGCAGCAAATACTGCTTAACAAGTGTATTTGCCAAGCAAACATTAATAGGTAACCAGTAACATTCAGGTACCTGTTCCTGCTAAGCAGAAATTCTCTATACTTAGCGGGCTGAGTTGCTCTTGAATTATCCATACAATAAGCTGTCACGATAAGCTTGTCTTAAGCAAACCAAAGCAAACATAAGATATTTGACAATTATTTGATTCAAGGCTGGAATTCAAGATTCTCAAGATGCAAGTTTTCTGGCTACAAAAATAAATCCTTTCTTACTTTATTTCAAAACCAAACAGCTTTATGAAATTGTACTGGGTCCAATTCCATGACTCAGCTTACTGCTGAATTCTGTGATTT
>JAJGQC010000228.1:0-25000 GCA_021014325.1 Plazaster borealis
GAACCCACACTAGCTGCTGATCAGAAACACCAGAGCTTGAGTCCGGTGTTCTTATCCGCTCGGCTACGACACACCACAAGGACATTTGTAAACCTTGTAATACTTGTAAACCTTAATGAAGTAAAAATACTGGGAAAGTTCAATATCTGTAGACACCACATGATCCTGGCTACCACTCCTTGAAAAGAAGGAAAGTAAGTAGGCCAATAGTAATAATAATAACTATATAGCGCATTTTACAATAACGTATCAGTACGCTTTTACATTAGTGCCCTTGTCATTGGGCCAATATCATTTCTCTAATCTTTCTCAGCTCCCTATGGAGTATACAGCCCGGGCTGCCGTGGTGCTCAGAAGGCTTTTTCAGACATAATATCAACCTCTACCCTCGCAGGTACCCATTTATACAATACCCCTGGGTGAAGAAAAGCAATTATAGTGAAGTATCTTGCTCAAGGATATAAGTGTCATGACCGGGATTCGAACCCACACCCCGATGACTTAACCATCGAAACTTGAATTTGATACTCTAAACCACTCGACCACATGACACCCCACTATACTTTCAAATGTGTCTCTCCAGTGTGTGACTGTATTAACTGATATTTCTGAAGCAAACTCTAGTCTTATAATTTGTATAAATTGAGACTTTGCATAGGGTGGAGATACATTGTACAATCTAGTAAGGTTTATGGTAAGAGGTCAAGTAAAACAGCACACAAGTTGATCATCCATTTTTGAAGCTGTATCCTCTTAAAAAGATTTATTTTAATTTTTTTGTTGGGTCATTACTTGCCAACTCACCTAAAATTTGTGAAAATTTGACAGTGACAGACTCAGATTGTTACCTTAATTTTTTTAAAGATTCCTTCATAGGTGTTATTAACACTTATATCTGAAATTTTGTTCTGTCTAATCCTAGGTGAGTTGGCGCGTAATGACAAAATTGTCCCCCAAAAGACTAATTTTTAAAATGTATTTAATGGTTTAATTGCTGACCTTGTTGATGTACAAGGCTCAAAATACCCACTGGTTTGTGGCCCAAGTCCAGTAAATTTAGTATTGGACCAGTAAGCTTACAAGCAAGTCAGGAACTCTAGTAATTTTCATCAACCCCAGCAACTACACTGCAGAACTTACTTTTCAAAATTTACTAATTATTTACTGCTCAGGTAATTAAGACTAAAACTCCTTCCCAAATTTCAGAAAGTGATAACTTCATGAGAAATGTAGAGTAGTTTTAGTCCATTAGTTTTGATCTGAGCTACAAGCTTTGTTTTCAGTGGAGAAGTATAGCATAAATAAATTTGAATAACAATTATTTGTTTCAATCTGAAAGCTCACTGATTAAACTTTGTTACTAGTGCTAGTACTTCTGTGATTTTTTTTATAAGTAGGCCTATGTCTGTCTGAATGACAAGTCAGGAAAACATTATTTGAATACCCTCAAATCACTGTTGCTTATTTTGATTGTCTCAAATTGAAACAAGCATGCATTAGGATACACAAAATCCCTCACAAAACATGTTTTGTAATTGTTTTAACTTAAAACGAGATCACTTTATTTGGTGACATTTTTACAGGTTGGTTTGATCATGGTTGAATGGTGTTCTAATTGAAAACTAGAGGTTGGAAATGACCTTACTCAGACTTTGAAAACTAATAGTGTGCAGTGTATTAATAGTGTCACTTTAAAATTGAACCCTGATCCTTATTTCATAGAGCTGCATAGGTTCTGAATCTTATTCTCTCATCATAGGTATACTTTTTTGTCTTCTCAATTTTATTTTAAGCAGGTGAAAGTCTTGTTTGGAAACAAAACACAGAGCTGCCTTAACTTTAACCTGGGCCAAATCTTATAGAGCTGCTTAAGCACAGTAACAATTTTGCTCACCACTAAACGATTACCAGTTAAAACACCATATAAATCATTCATTGTGTGTGCAAATTTTTGCTGAGCTGAAAATTTTTCAAGCATCTTTGAAATCGAGTCCTGTAATTTTGCAATTTACCCAAACTAGTCCGAAGTTGGAATACATGGTACAGCCACAATGAAATCAAAGCTATGTACAATTGTAAGGAGCACTGCTTTGAATAAAGCAGAGAGCAGATTGAGCTAAAAAGGATTGCAATAAAGAACCCAAACCACATGGAGATGTGAGCAAATATTGATTCTGAGTACCAGAGCTACTGTGTACTGCAGCAGGTAATTTGCCGCTCCACCAGGTTTTGTACCCCTATTGATCGCTTAGCTGAAACTGGTAGGGGGGGACAATGGCACTCCTGCACACTCTACACCCATAAAATATAACCACAACCAATGTTGATGTTTTGAACTGGGGAAAATTCTGGATTTCAATGAGAATAAAGGGAGGGAAAAATACACTGGAGAGTTGGATGCTTGGATTTCACAGTGAACTTTTTAAACACTTGTTTGGGGTTCAGCATACCGCGACTTCCAATTGTAATGGGTTGAATTTGAAGGGCAAGCAAATTTATGGTAACTGCTGATTGTAAATTGAACAAATTTAGAGTGGTACGAGGGCCTATATTTTTCAATGAGCACCCATGCATTGCATTTCATCCCTCTGCATGTTAATTTTAATCAAGTACAAAGTGTGGGTTTGAGTCCCAGTCTTGGCACTTGTGTCCTTAAGCAATGACACTTTTGTTATTGCTTTGGGTGGGATGTAAAGCTGTAGGTCCCATGTGCTGGGTAATGCATGTAAAAGAACCAATTTTCAACCATCACCTTGTAAAAGTTAGAAGGCTTATGTTTGGGTTTCGAAATTCAATAAACATGGTATACCTGTCTTAGCATTTTGGGATGCCCTGAGATAAAGCTCTCTATAAGAACTGATTTTGTTTAAGGGACTTCTTGGTGGACACTGACAACGATCCAAATTGGGATATATACTAACTTTTATCCTGATTGGAACTGCCTTCCCCCAATGAGGATATCAGTGTCCTCAATCGGGTAACTCTTGGGGGCACAGTGAAACCTTCTGCTTCATAGTGTAGATGGTGTACACTTGATGTACTACATATTAATTAATGGAGGTACCTTGCCCTTGTCATAATGATTGAGAATGGTGTATTGTTGTCAGGATAGACTGTACCTGCACCTGACACTTGCATAGTGCACACAGACGCACACATTTATTTGTACACGTCACACTCAGGTGATTCTTCATTCAAAAGATTTCTTACAAAATATAAATGAATATAACTGAAAGCCCAACTCCCACTCAATCCTGCAATGAAGCGTACCGTATACATTTCAATAGATCCTCCAGGTTTTAATCAGCAATAAACTTTGCGGGAAATGAATCATTTTTGAATCAAAAGACCAATTCATAGCCAGAAAAACAGGATTGATAAATAAAAAAAAGGCTCTGTCTGTCCGTGCCCCCACTCTGTGCAACCACAAAGTTAATTCTTCAGTCACGAAGTGGGAATTTTATTGATATTTTTTAACAGGTAAAAAATGGCTAAGGGATTCATGACAAGTTAGGGTTCCCCTCTGTGCAATGCTGATGATACATTACAGCTTGAGGTGGTTTTGCAAGGTGCGGCCCACTATAAGAGAAGTGGCAGATGCTACTGAAAGATTTGTGTGCTGTTAAAGGCTAAAGACAAAACTTTTAAAGGAACGTGAAACCATTTCTGTTAGTTTCAGTTTATACTTGGCAGAAACCATTGAGTTTCAACTCGTTTCGTTGATGAGGTGTTCAAACGTTTGTTTGTTTAATAGTTTCTGTGAGCGCAAACTCGACTGAGTGAAATAAATCAACATGGAATATGTTTTCAAATCTACTGTGTGTAAACTAGAAGTCTTCTGAAATTTCACGAAAGGGTCAAATTAATTGAGGAGTAACTTCTATGGAAGCTTGGTACAGGACTCGTACAAGACGTTCATTTTGGTAGATTGATTCTCTACAATTGAAATGGATGCGGCCAAACTGAGGTTAGAATGAATAAAATAGCCGGGCCCCTTTCTGATATGATGAGAATTTGGAGTCATGATTAGAATTGGCCACAGGGAACGTGACATTACACTGTGCTTGTTTCTATTGTTCATCTATAGACCCTTTAAAGGGATTGTACACATTTGGTAATTGGAACCAAGAGAAGAATAATCTGCAATTGGAATGCACAATCTGCCGTAACGCTTCTCAGACTCAAATTTTGGGGATAAAAAGTGATATCTTTTTCTATAACCGCAGTACTTTTAAGTGAAAAGTTTCTCAAAATGCATTATACTATCCAAAGCTGCTGTACTTCTTACCAAGTAAGTTATTATTGCCATTAATTTTCAGAGTCGGAGTATACAGACCCTTTAAGTCTTCATGGGCTACCTTGCTGGGCTTTACCCCCAGGGGCCATGAGGACGTTTTGTGGTTTTTCTTTAATGGATTTTGATATTTTTTAGGGCAGGACTAATTTGAGGGGTTTGTAGATCTGGTATCTTGCGGTGGGGAGAGAGTTTGTTGACTTAAATGTCTGGTAAATAAATACAGACTTGGGATTGATCTAAGGGTAAGTGATGGAAAATGATGGATAAAGAGAAGGTTGTCCCATTCTTAGTCAATCTAGGTTGATAAAAGACCCGGTTAAAGTCCCAGTTGATGGCCCATAATTCATAATTCTAACTCTGATTTATTTTATTTTGTATTAATCTGAATGCCTTCTTTAAAGAGAGGGTTTACATTCCAATGGTTCACGTACAATGCAGTTTGCAGGAAAAAGTAGTGTTTGCTGCATCGTGAATGAGAGCAATTAATTTTGATACTGTAGTTTTCATTAAGGGGTCTGTATACATTTGGTAATGGCTCTGACAAATAATGGCAATAAAAATTTACTTGGTAAGAAGTACAGCAGCTTTGGATAGTATAAAATCCATTTTGAGAAACTTTTCACTTCTGCGGTTATGGAAAAAGATATCACTTTTTATCCCCCAAAATTTGAATCTGAGAAGCGTCACTGACAGATGGCGTTTCTCAGATTGTGTATTCCAATTGCAGATTATTCTTCCTGCGTGGACATAACCGCTCCAGATTTTTGGCAATATCTTAAAAAGGCTACCACCTGAAATGAAATTTTCACAGGTTATTTTTTATGTTATATATCTACACAACTATATTGGATTGAAACAAACAGTGGGCTCCAATCTGTTACCAAACGTATACAATCCCTTTAAACACACCAGACAACTAACTAGTGAAATATCGGCCAACTTGTTAAAATGTATTTTTTGAAGGGAAAAAACCCAACCCCAAAACAAAAAACAGTGTCTGAATGTTGTGTACCTTCATAATATGCTCTTCATCAATTTTAATATTTAAAGGGGATCATAACTACAACCAGAATTTTGTCTCATGATGAGATTGCTACAAATACCTGTACCAATCTATAACTCACATCAATGATCCTATTGTCAACTTATAATTAAATTTATGAACTCAATTTAGTCAAGACCACAGGGCACTCCTACTCTAAACCAACAAGTTTGGAGGTATGTGCAATTCTTAGTAAATTTCAACCTCAAAACCAATACGCTAATAAATTATGATAGGTGTCCAAAAATAATCCCAGTCCCACTTTAGTTTGTTTATTTTCTTGTCTTGAGTTTCATATGGGGATGGGTTGCCAGTGGTGGGTTGAAATCTTGGGTGAGTTCGATCACGGAGGAAGGAAATAGGACTATCTGGGAGTATGGAGGGTAAGGAACGCACTCTGAGGTTGTACACCTCTCTGGTGTGGAGGTAGAATGTGGAGTTTTTGTAGACAAAGCTGAGTGACCATGATGTACAGTATGTATCGCCTTTACTTCTTCTTATCAGGTCCACACACGCTAGATGTTGTGTTTCAGCCAGAACTGAGCATAGCTTTTGACACTTTCGTTAAATTCAGCTAGGTCTCCAGCCTTGCATTTCTGCTTCAGTAGGGGACATCTGCGTAGGCGATTCATATGCAGGTCACATCCTGGTCGTTCAGATAGCCCCATTTCTTAAGCGTTACTTTGCAGCGACCGACCGGTATGTGATCTGAGTCGGTTGGGGCCATTACTGGGGAGACACTCTGCCATCCAGGCATCTTCGACCCAATGATGTTCACACAGTTATGCAAAGTGCAATCGTGACGCAACTTATAGCTGGCACATGATGCATAGTGGGTTCCAGTAGGCTAATGGCGAAAAACACAAGTACAGGACATGAAAATGATGTCAAATGGATTGGTCTACATGTACATGTATACTCAAGGTCCGAGAAAGAGTTTTTACTCTTGCTTAAACCAAGACCCACTTTCAATATATTCCATGATCCATTTTTAGCTTGGGAAAAGACAAGCAGGGAACCAGGTACAAACTGTGCACATGACATGGCATTTTGAATGGTAACTGCTTTCTAGTAAGCAAAACTGTTTTGTGCCAAGCTTCAAAGTAGCTCTTTGAAATTGGGTGCAGGGTTTCATACATGTACAGTACACAGGAGTGTAAAGTCACATACTTGAACACCCCAATGTCGATAATGCCTCCCAATAATGAATTTGAGACAATATGGATTGAGCACGAACGGGACGACTTTAAAAAATGGCGTACCCATGATCATAGCCCTACAGTGTACCTGTGCATTGTAGGTCCGACTCGACATTTCAACCAAACAGTGACATACCTTGTAGAGGGGTGTGGGGGCCAACAGGTTAATGACTTCTCTTGGGAATCTTTTACTTGATATGTAAGAAGGATATCCGGTGTCTGCAGGTGTCTCAAACTGTGTTTAAACTAATATCATCGAGGAAGTCTTCTGAAACTCCTTATCATGATATCAACTTGTTTGAACTTTTTGGCCATATCTGTTTGGAAGGACGTGTAACCACAAAATCAATCAATTGGCGCAACCAGTTATTTTTTTATATGGGGGCCAAATGGGGCAAAGACGTGTGTGTGTTCGTTGGGCGGGGGGCCTTTTGATGTATCGAACCATTAATGTGTGCATTTTTCAATCTCATTTGTGAGGGGGGATGATGGGGCAAGGGTTCTTAAGCCCCTGGTCAATCTACATGTACTAGAGGAATTTCAAACCTTCATCAGGCGCATGCATGCAAATTCAGCCGATCATCTAAATTCCTTATAGTTTTTTTCTTTTCTGTTGTTAGTGTCATAAGGAAGCTGGACAAAAATTTACAGAACTTTGTGTGCACGGCATTGTCCTCTTTTTTTCAAAATTACTTTTGTCGCATGCTTCCTTCACAAACTTCACTGCCCCCCCTCCCAATGTTGATATTGATAAGAGAGTGTCTCAAAAGTCGGGCTATGGTGCCCCTGGCCAGTGGCCATTGCCTTGGTTCCCATTCCAGTGGCCATTGCCTTGGTTCCCCTGGCCAGTGGCCATTGCCTTGGTTCCCCTGGCCAGTGGCCATTGCCTTGGTTCCCCTGGCTAGTGGCCATTGCCTTGGTTCCCATTCCAGTGGCTATTGCCTTGGTTCCCCTGGCCAGTGGCCATTGCCTTGGTTCCCCTGGCCAGTGGCCATTGCCTTGGTTCCCCTGGCCAGTGGCCATTGGCTTGGTTCCCATTCCAGTGGCCATTGCCTTGGTTCCCGTGGCCAGTGGCCATTGCCTTGGTTCCCCTGGCCAGTGGCCATTGGCTTGGTTCCCCTGGCCAGTGGCCATTGCCTTGGTGCCCCTGGCCAGTGGCCATTGCCTTGGTTCCCATTCCAGTGGCCATTGCCTTGGTTCCCCTGGCCAGTGGCCATTGCCTTGGTTCCCCTGGCCAGTGGCCATTGCCTTGGTGCCCCTGGCCAGTGGCCATTGCCTTGGTTCCCATTCCAGTGGCCATTGCCTTGGTTCCCCTGGCCAGTGGCCATTGCCTTGGTTCCCCTGGCCAGTGGCCATTGCCTTGGTTCCCCTGGCTAGTGGCCATTGCCTTGGTTCCCATTCCAGTGGCCATTGCCTTGGTTCCCATTCCAGTGGCCATTGCCTTGGTTCCCCTGGCCAGTGGCCATTGCCTTGGTGCCCCTGGCCAGTGGCCATTGCCTTGGTTCCCATTCCAGTGGCCATTGCCTTGGTTCCCCTGGCCAGTGGCCATTGCCTTGGTTCCCCTGGCTAGTGGACATTGCCTTGGTTCCCCTGGCTAGTGGACATTGCCTTGGTTCCCATTCCAGTGGCCATTGCCTTGGTTCCCCTGGCTAGTGGACATTGCCTTGGTTCCCATTCCAGTGGCCATTGCCTTGGTTCCCCTGGCTAGTGGACATTGCCTTGGTTCCCATTCCAGTGGCCATTGCCTTGGTTCCCCTGGCCAGTGGCCATTGCCTTGGTGCCCCTTGAAATGTCCAAGCAGTAATTTAAATTGTCCTCATCTGAGGTGCCCCTTGCCCGAGCGAATTATCAGTCTTGCAAGCAGTCCTCATCTGAAGTACACTAGAGTTGAGGGCCCATACCAAATCTTTGATAAACAACTGACTGGTGGCTGTATTATGGCTTCAGTAAACTCCCCAGACCCAAACTCAAAGAATAATAGAGAAGAAAAAAGCATCTTCAAGAAGAAAATAAGAGATGGCTGCATTATAAGAGACTCATCCATCAAGTGAATGAAGAAGTCAGACAGGCATGAAATCGACTGATTGCTTCGTTTATTTTTAACCAACGAGATTTCCCTTTGCATTTTCTGTTGTGGTGAAGGCCTGGAATTTGAGTTAGTCAGTAATCCAAGGGACACGTAAACAGAAAGATGAATAAAGCTGTCATGCATTTTTGTTTTCATGTTTTCATGGGTTAAGTTAAAGGGAGGGTCATAGACTGGTTTTTGCCAACGTTATTTATAGGCAAAATTATAAAGAAAGATACAATGAAAGTCACATGTGAAAGGTTCAGCTGAGTACAGTGTCTGCTTGTTGAGAAAACAGCAAACACAGTATTTTCATAAGAACGTAGAATCCATCCACGTTTAGCGAGGTGACAGCGGGTCAACCGCATCTCTGGTCGCAGCATTCGCGACGGACACCAACCCTCAGAAATCTGAGAAATGATTCATGCATGAATGTTTTTCGGAGTCAAATGTTTTTGGGTGAAATTTTTTCTAAACCATATTACTTTGAAGGGAATCCTTTCTCAAAATAGTTTATACTATCAACAGCTACTGTGCTTCTCAAGTTTTTATGGTCATTAATGTTTGGAGTATTTACCAATCTATGACCCTACCTTTAAACTCCATAGAGCAAGGATGATAAAAACATGCTGAGACCAACAATTCTTCTTTGAAAAAGGATGACAAAATTCATTTAAAGTTTTTAAAATATTTTTTGTGTGTGACAAATATCAGGAATGTAATGACTGAAAAGTTCCTTTAATCAGACAAACCTGTACACAATAGATAAATATACAGTGCTGTAATTTGCTTCTCCCAGCAAAAACAAAATTCCAACGATTTGGAAAAGTGGGTCATGTGAACCAGAAACTGTAGATCACGTAGATCATGACAAGTGTCAAGACAGGAGTATGGATGGGCGCAGCATACCTTGCAGCCAGTGAACTGTATGCCTTCTGGTCAATGCCCTAATACTAGCCCCATGGCATGGACCTGTGGGACCATAGAGAAAGGTGGGACCTCCATGTATGCAATGACAACAACTTTATTTGAAGGTCTTAAATTTCTCTCTAGAAAAGGGCAATATTTCTTGAAAAAAAGAACTTTCCCTATGAGCATCAGATTGTCCGTAGGATCATGGTACATGCATGATGCAATCAACCCTCCTACTGTCTGACCATTCACTATCATCCACTATGGTTTTGAATTAAACTTTTGTCAGGTAAACTTTACCAGTCTGCAATATGATATCAGACTGTCCGTGGTCCTTTCTCTATGGTTGAATGTATGGCCAATACGTTTTAAACACAGTTGATTCTATGCACAGTTGTACCACCCTACACAACCTGAATGGTTGAAAGTTTTTAAAATGGTTGATTAACTCTGAAATGGAGTGACAGATTTTTGAAAAACGGAATTTGCACGCAAAATCAATGGCCCACTGGAGGCAACTGGGGCAATTTTTTCCATGCACCCGGTCATTGGCCTTGCTGCCCCGTTCAAGCACAGATTGATCTCTCATAGAGGTTCTCTTTAGTGAGGAATAACTGCCTCACCTTCACAGGAACAAAGTATCAGGAGTGCATATATTGGTAGAGATTGTGCAACATTTCAGTGAAATTTCATCACTCATTCTCTGAACAATTTGACATTTCTAAATTCTACCTTTAGGAGCTGTACAAAGGATCCCATGCATGATATGGGCCTGTCCGTAGGCCCTTTATTCCTGCAGCAGCTGCTGCTTCAGGAACACATAGGTCAAAAGTTATTACTATATTTAGATGCACCATTTGTTCAGATTGATACATTTACATTGAGTTGACGCCTTTAACACTTGGATTGTTAATGTTGCAAGGCCCGATTTTCGTTGAAAGAATTTGTGTGTGTGTGTGTGTGAATTTTTTCTGTGAAAGGACAAATTTGGACAGATGATGATGTTTCATAAAGAGAAACATGCAAAAACTTTCACATACATGCCACGCAAAATGCATAAAATACGTGTACCATTGAAAAAATGTTTGAGCATGGCTGATGGATGTGAGAAAATTGCCATATTTTTTCCGTGCAATGAAAAGCTTAGACCTATAACTTTATAAAATCAATGAAAATGGCTATTTAAAATCGTAATCTAAATTTGTTGATCATAACATCTTCTGAAAAGGTGAAATTTGTTTTAGAACAGTCAGTACACAGTCAAATTCCCTTGTGGTTTATTACTTGATATTTAAGCAGTTTTAAAACAAAAAAATGACTTCTGAACAAAGATATTCACAGAATAGGAGACTGTCACAGTGTCAGTATAGGCCTACATGTATATAGGGCTAGATAGCTTAGTTGATAGCGCACCGGCATTTAAATCTATCGCACACTGTTCAAATCCCATTCTACTCAATTTGTCTTTGTTAACTCAAAATTGTTTGAGAATCAGTACAAATTATCGGAGGTGAAATTATGATGAAACAATGAAAAACGCACATGTATTGCATGCGCGGCAAACAGGATTGGCCAATGACTTGCCTTCTTTTGACCTCCAGCCGTGGGCGTCCTTCTCAAATGACGCCGTGTGCATAAAAATAGTTTATTAGTGTGCAAAGAATATTCTTGTTTGTTCTCATGTGTATGGATAAGGGGAAATTTCACAATGGTTTTGTAATGATGAAGTCTTTGCCAAAAGTCAGTCAAACTCACTCAATGTCGTACCCCTACCTTTAAAAAGAAAACGAAATGTACTCGTTTTCAACATATTTACACAGGGCCCAACCCTTCTGTCACAAGCCCCAGGCAGTCGAAGCCTTGGCAATAATACATAATCATATATTGGTTGCTGTAACAGCAGCAGTAGTATATTCAGGCAAGCCCACTTAGTATGGACCTAGCCACAGGGGGTTACTGTACATGTATGTTCCTCAAGCATCCAGTCCATTATGCAGTTGACATACCCGAGTACAAGTGTCCCAGTGAGCCTACAACATTATTATTAGTTGCGTGTCACAGCCAAGTCGGCCATTTTTACGAATTCGTGAGCAGCGTGCTTCGGTTAGGTTCAAACAAACTTCCAATCAGAACGAGGTTTGTTGCTCAACTTCGAGAGATCGCTTGGAATGGTGTTACGTACAATGTTCTCTGGTAAGATAACCTCTATTCTGCAAAATGTGGATGATTTTTGTTCAGTTGGGTTTTGTATTTTTCCATGTAGTTGGTAGTGTATCTAGCATGGTGGTGCGAACACATTTTTGAGGACTTTTTAGTCGAATCTATGTTTCCTGACATAACTTGTTATTCTCTTTCTGGTGTTTTTCTAATTGTCTGAAAAATTTGTGAAAAGCAACATTCGGCTTCCCATTGATTAGATTTTGAAGATGACTTTCATCAGAGAACCAATTAGAGCAAAGAACCAATGAATGAGCGTTTTCCCTCTACTTGTATTTTCCCCCCATATCATGCCTATTGTCAAATGTCCTTCAAAAGGTATTATAGTAAAACTTCAGTCTACGCTTTATGGACCAGAGCCCACTGTTTTTAAGACCAATATAACTGTCAGGGTGGACGATTGCCTCGATATACAAGTGATGTGTCCAAGATTTTTCTTTTGTTTATGGTTTACTTGTAGTTCCTACAGTATTGGGTACAATCGATCAAGTGATTTCTCGTCGTATGTCCTTGTTTTCCTGTAATTTTTAGAGTCCAAGAAAAAGTAGAAGTGAGAATTGGAAAAACAATATTATTACTACTATTGTTATATTATTATTTTATATTTCTGGTAATGAAACCAAGGATGCCTCATAAGTGAGCTTAATCACTGTAGCTTGCACACCTGAGAAAACCAAGAGTGCTTGCTGTGTGAACCAGAAACACCGGGTTTAACCCCTACTCTTCCACGATAAGTGTTCTGGGTTCTTTAACGTGCACTACCAACCCTAGTACACCACACCTATGGCTTAATGTCCCATCTAAACGACAGGGTAATTATGATAAGGTACCTTGCTCAAGGACACAAGTGCCACGACCGGGACTCGAACCCACCCTCTGCTGATCAGAAGAGCTTGAGTCCGGTGCTCTTAAAACCTCGGCCACGACACGTCGTATTATTTCTTTCAGCAAATTGATGCATTTTACATTTATTTTATCTGCCATGCGAGGTTGAATAACCTTGCAAATTCCCTTGCAGGATTCTTAATATAGAGTCCTAACTCCTTCTCTGTAAGTCTCATTTCTCATACCTAAAGGAGTTAATCCTCAAGCTTCTACTAGAACACTCTTCCTTCAATTTCCCTCTCACAAAATCCAGCTTTTTGATTCATCACAGAGTTTGCTTTGGATCTTTTTTTACGAGGAGACTAAAATAGCCTATACATGGTGATAGAATAGTGGGTGTAGCTGGAGCCATAGAACTGCAGTCTTTTGTCAGGGTACCAGCCCCCCCTCTCCTCTTTTAAACTCCGAGAAGCCGAGCCCATTAATGCTGTATATCTTGGCAAGGCTTGTTGGCACTAATCCTCTTTAAGCACTGGTAGAAAAAATAAAGAAGCTTTTGGAAGGGTTATTTCACTGTGAAGAAATTGAGAGAAATGGTTGGAACTGAGGGTCTTGTATTCTGTTGAGGGAAAGCAGTGATTGAGATTATTACCCCGTGGTGTGACGGGTGATTTGAGCTGAATGGGTTGGACATTACAATCTATACATGCCAAAATGCCTTAATACGCTGATCATGCAACATGTAGTTTCACTGTATTGTCCCAAGTGGACTGATTTGGAAGGTTTTCTAACAGGTCTTTCAGGAGAGATTTTATTTGAGGTGTCCTAACCCCTTCTTGGAGATGTTTTAAAAATAGATCCATTTGTGTATAGAACTCGCTATGGTACAGTATACATGGGGCTTCTCTATAAAGGTGCACGTTTCAGGTGTATGATTCCAAATAGCTATTTAAAGGTGTAGTATTTTAATGTTAATAAAAAATTTTGACCGTTCACCGATGTGTCATCAAAAGTTATTTCTTTTGGAAGGGTTTTTATTACTATTTTTATATCATTATTATTATATATTTCTGGCAATGAAACCAAAGTTGCTTCATAAGTAAACTTAATCTGAGGAAACCTGTAAACAAGGGTACTTGCTATGTGAACCAGAAACACTGGGGTTAACCCCTGCTCTTCCATGATAAATGTTCTGGGTTCTTTATCATGCACTACCAACCCTAGTACACAGGACCTAAGGCCTAATATCCCATCTGAAGGACAAAGCTAATTATGGCATGTATGATAAAGTATCTAGCTTAAGGACACAAGTGCCACGACTGGGACTCGAACCCACACTCTGCTGATCAGAAACACTAGAGCTTGAGTTTGGTGCTTTCAACTGCTTGGCCATGACATGCCTTCATTCTCAGGAAGGACAATTGAGAGAAATGGTTGGAACTTGGGTCTTCTGTTTTGAAAAGCAGTAGATAAAGAGTATTACCCTTTGATGTGACGGGTGATTTGAGTTGGTGGGGCAGACTTTGTAATATAATGCAAAACTATCTGCTTAATAATACAAACAGGTTGTAGGTACACCCTACATGTGTCTAACTTGAGTGATTTACTAGGATCCTTCCTCACTCTGACAAAATCCAGCAACATGGGAACTCAAAACCCAAACTGTTGGACTCTGAACACCCCCCCAAAAAATAAAAATAAATAAATAAATAAATAAATAAAAATAACGCGGCCAATTTGTTAAAATTTAGGCTCTTGAATTTTATGGACACTAATAAGGCTGTTTATTAGATATTAAATTTGCATCAGGGATAAAGAATAATTTTTTGGTTTTACCCATAAACCAGTGTGTGTAAAAACATTGTATACTCAGTACTTTCCTGAGTCCTGTGTAAAAAAACGCTGTTGCTTCCCATCACTGGCTTCAAACTTGGCACCTGTTTTAAAATGTTCTCCTGAGAAAATAAAATAAGCTGATGTTGCAAACTGCTTACCAACCAAAAGGATTTATGGTATAAATGTAACACTAGTTAATGTCCTGACGTTTAGACCCTAGCAGAGTCTTTCTCGAAGCCTCTGAGAAAGACTCTGCTACAGTGGAAACTATTAACTATTTTTGTGCAACATGTTCTCATAATACAAAGAAAGGCGAAAAGAAACGTATATGACATTGTGCAAACTATGATAGATAGAACCATGATCCACGTACATGAATGTGATGCCAACCCTGTTCGTCATGTATAGTGACAATAATGAGCCAGAGTTCAGTAACAGGCCATGTTTCTTCTCTGGATCGAAAAAAATAAAGAGAAACCTGAAGAAAGATATAGGATACAGAAATGCGTAGTGTAAACGACTTGACAACAATGGTCAGAGAGTATATTCCAAGCCACCCTAAAAAAGTACACTGTACCCAACAACAGTCGGACTGACACTGAACTGTGTACAAACCAATGAAAAAGGTGCCTTATCACAATAAATCCCTGCCCTGAAAGATTGACAGAAAATTCCACCTGAAAAAGTGTTCACAATTAGAGAGAGTTTTGTATTAAAAGTGGTGTTGTGATTGTGCTCTGTATTCACTTTGACCTATGATCCGAAACGTATGTGTTTGTGTGTCCCCTGTCATTTTAAGAATGTGTAATATTTTGTTTACACTTATTTTAAAGGCAGTGTTGACTTTGGGTATAAAGTTGTTGTATAACTTAAGACTAGAGTGCAGTACACTTGTGTTAAAGCACACGGCCAACAATGGTAATTGTCGAAGACAAGTATGCACACTTTGTGTGACCCAAGATGTACATGAAATAACAAACCTGTGAAAGTTTAAGCTCAATCGGTCACCGGAGTCACAAGGAAATAGTGAACAAACCCATACATGTTTTTACTGTTTTTCAAACATCGGATGTCAGATCCCGAGATCAAAACTGATCAAATTGTTTTAGTCATTTTCACCAAAAACTAGCATTTCAGGAACAAATATTTCAAGGGAAGTTTTCTAATATGGCCATCATTAAACCATGTTGTGTGCAAATCTGTGAACACTGGTATTTTCAAACTTACCAATGTTATGCACACCCTTTATATTAAACCTAAAGATTCATATAAAAAGTACACATGCTACACCTTGTTTCAAACAAAATTTGCAGGGCTGATAAATTCAATCTTGAGGGGCAAATGTACTAAAATTAAAAAACAAATTCATTCGTACTTTTTTTCTTCTTTCAGAAGTGGACGGTGATTTATATATTCATTCATACTAATGTACTTGTTCACTGGTATTCTGTTTACTCAATTGCGTCGGAGGATTTCTTGGAAGAGAGTCTTGTTCAGAAATTGCGGTTCTTTGAAGTTATGCTGTGAATTCTGTCTATTTGAAGGGAAATTACTTCATTGGTACATGTAA
This sequence comes from Plazaster borealis, assembly GCA_021014325.1. NCBI lineage: Eukaryota > Metazoa > Echinodermata > Asteroidea > Forcipulatida > Labidiasteridae > Plazaster > Plazaster borealis. The sequence continues at coordinate 15,967 of JAJGQC010000228.1, forward strand.
TTGTTGTATTTTTTCGAGCAAATGGGGATTCGTGGGGTAGGTTTTTTTAATGAAATATCGCTCCACCGAAAATCATTGTAGTTTTTTGTTTTTAATTTGACCAGAAAAAAAGGTTGCATTAAACTTTGAAATAAACCCAGTATTAGTTAAGGAGAGATAAATATATTTCATTCATGCTTTCTGGGGCGATTACGGGATTTATTTTCTGATCTGGGCTTGGGGGCACGGATGTTTTATTGTAAGTGCTGGGCGTACTCGATAAACATTGAAATCACAAGTATTCAAATACACATTGTAGTTATGGTGTTAACATTGTAGACGCCTTTAGATGGAACTGTCAAACAAAACAAAAAAGTAAAGTAGCTGTTGAAAAAACTCTCCCAAAATGTAAGTGACCTGACCAGCCCGTAGCCTAAGCCGACTTAAAACTCCAAGATGGTTAACAAAGGAAACGGAACTCTGAACTTGACAAAATGAAAATTGAGCATTCCTATATTTTACTTCTGTTGAGTTGTATTCCCTCAAAAATGTGTGTGTAAGGTGTGGGGTGGGGGGTCTGTTTCTACTTGTTTTTTTGTCATCATGTTTTTGAATTGTATACTTTATGACATTATGGCAAACTGGAAGCTTATCCAGTTTTTAACTTGTGGGACCTACATGACCTAGGATAAATATGTAGCTCCTGATAGTATTGGACAGTACATGTATGTGGGTTTTTTCTTGAAATTGTTTTGATGAACCGGTATTTTTGTGTATGACAATTTAAAAACCGGTACGGTATCATTGCAAAGTGGTATACAGGGGTAGGTGTTAATACACAGTTTAGGCACAGTACTAATATGTCCGAGGCTACTTCTTAAGGTTTACTTTCCTTCATGGAGACTGAACCTTAAGCTGGCTTAAGCACAGCTTGATTGTCTAACCCCTATTCATACTGGAACAGGCACTGCTCTGCTTTGATTGCAAACTGTATTGATCTATTCTCCCCCTCGTCCACCTGAGTTGCCAAGCTACTGACTGGCCCTGGCAGTTGTAGGGCATTGATAAGTAGTCGTGAAAAAAAAAGAAGAAAAAACCTTGTGTTGTGTGTGGTGGGATTAATGGAGAGGTGTTCACTGCTCGTGGTCCTCCTCCAATTGCAAAGTAGCGGACGGATGACCCAACACAGTGATGAGAGGGATTTGCATTTCATCTATCGGATGGTTGTAATGGTAATTCTCGGGCATGTTGTTCACCGGATTTACAAGTATACAGGGAAAGTGGATTCGAGCTCATCGCTACGCTTTAGTAGTTTTTATCTTACTCTATGTGTAGCTTTTAGGGGAACAAAGTGTTGTTTCGGTAGCATGGTGTGCCACACGAACTGCTGTTTTTTTTCCAGGTTTAGACTGTATGTGAGTAACTCGGTTGTGTGCGGCACTGGACTATAGATGATAAAATTCATTGGTGTTTGGGAATTGTATGAAGACTTACACCATTTGCTGGTTTTTATATGCATCATTAGAATGAAGACTGTATACGTTGTTGGTGTTGGATCAGCCTAGCTGAAATCATCAGCCAACCGTAACATTGGTAAAAGGCTGTCAAAATAGACTCCGTGCTGTGTGCTTGCGTTTCCACTAAACTGAACTTCAAAAACAACTGTTAGACTGTGTGGCTGATACAGGTCTTGTACTCATGGACTTTGAGTTTTCTTTAGAGAAAATAAGCCTCGTGTGTTCTTCTGCTTGATCAGTTTATTGTCAGTTTTACTTCTGCGTACTGAAAAACACAATCAAATCAATTTGCAATTGTACGGTTTGAGTTGTGTTGCTTCAAAGTTTAGAGAATGGAACTTTAGTTCACATATCCACCAGGTTTATAGCGGTGAGTCGGTAGCAAGTTTTTGTGAGTAACTCAGTTGGACACTCAGCAGAATGCCCACGAAATGTTAAAGTACTTTTGGACTTTTGCTAGAGAATGTCTTGAGGTGTAACAAGAGAAGATGTCGTCTGAGTTTTCAGAGTCCTTGCCATCGGATTTAACATTGGATTTATTGAAGCTTCCTTTGCATTTACACAACAACGAGGGTGAGTGTAAATTTTTATAAACACCGAGAAAATCATAATTGGGAATTAAAATGGATTTGGCTTTGTATTTACTTTCTGCATAAAGAGGGAATTTGGCCACTTGGAGCTAAAAATATTCAGTCCTTATAGTTCACGGAGGCAATGGAGGAAATTGCCTCCATGCCCCTAACTTATCATTGCCTTGGTGCTCTTTGAAATATTGCAGTTAGTTCTACAAACTTGTTTTTCCCCTCGTAGCTTAGCGCCCTTAAATATAGGTTACGTCCTTACGACAACCAAATACAATGTATTATAGTCTACAGGATTGGTAGAGCTGACAAAATAGTTGCAGACAGTGTTGATGTTTTTGTGTGATCAACTGTATACATGAATTAACAAACCTGTACAAAATTGGGCTTAATCCATTGTGTGAGTCAGGAGAAAAAAAAAGGTGAAAAACCATGCTCAGATTTCCGCATGTGAACACATCGTCCTTAATTTTGGTTGTAACATTTAGCTGTTGTAGGTTCTCAGATACAGTTTTCTTGAATATGACTTCATATCCTTACCAATCCTGTATAATTCCTTTAACTTGTAAATTCTTTGCTTGAAAACTCAGAGAACTAGAGTGTATACATGTATAGTGTGATTAACACACTGGAGCGTTCTTATCTTACCACCTGTGAGTTCATTCATGATGATGGGTGTGAACAGATAAAATAGGAAAACATACCCATGTACATGTATCTGACAAAACTGAAGAGGGAAAAATCAGTTTTATGATGCACTAATAATCAAGTAGATAGAGGAGTGAAAAAATGTTTACAATTTTCTAACTCTCGTATTAAAATGATGTCAAATCAGGTCTGGAATTTCATCTTTGAGAGGGCAAGGCCATTCTCATTTTGCAAAGGGCACTTCCATTGAAAAAGCTTCAAGTTTATGGGAAATTTTTGAAGGGGCACCAAGGCCAAGACCAGGGCAACAGAGGCCATGACCTACGTGGCCTTCGTGTAATTCCAGGCCTGTAAAATGCCATGTTGTATTTGATGACACTTTCAGTGCGAAAATTTGTTAACATCCAAAAACATCCCATGACAACATATTTCATATGGGGTCTGTACATTTTTTTGCACAGGGATTTTTTGACCTTTTGACTATAAATGAAAAAACTTCAGTGTGGAATGTTATTGTTGGCATCCAAACTAGTCATATTTCTAAAAGAGCAGAACATTTTACACAAATTTTAACCCGAGATTAGAGACTTCAGGGCTCTCCCCATGCACAAGCTAGCGTATCGGGCCGATACGCGCATTTTGTGTGCCGAAACGTACACATTTTGGTCGATACGCACAATTAAAAAAACCCCCAAAACATTAAAAACATCAAAGAAAACCATAAAGAATGCCCAAGATTGTACAGTAGGGCTTTTAAAACCAAGATAAACACCAAGTAGAAAACATTCCGAAGACCTTGTTTTAATTCAGCAGGCTTCGGCCAAACATAAACAAAATTGGATCAAAAATACCCCACAGTTTTGAGTAAACCTGTGGAGAACCCTGGACTTGTAATTTTGTCCCACTTTCATGATGGACTTTATCTATGAGAAAATGAATGCATCACAAAACTTTGAAATTGACCAAAGAGCCCCACATTATCATACATATGTGACGTTCAAATACAGTCAGTCTTATAATAGAATTCATAGTTTACATTTTAAATTCATCATTTTATCATTCAAGAATTTCAGCAGTTCGTTACTCCAAACAAAGTACAGGATTGTTAGTCATCAAGAACTTGTTTTTATTAGTTTCTATCTGAAAGCTCACTGATAACAAAGAGTTAATACCAGTACCGTTCTGCATTCTTGCATGCTTGTGAGTGAAAGACCAGATACAAAAACTCTTTTGCTAGAAATACTCTGGAAAAATCTGTCAAGCAAGGCGTGTACAGTTCAGTGAATATAGAATAATATTATTATGTATATTATTGTGTAAATAATGCATTGCTCTTTTATGGTCAGAGTAGATAATAATTTTAAATTAAGTGGTGGCATGTCGTGGCCAAGCAGTCAAGAGCACTGGACTTGAGGTCCGTTGTTTCTGATCAGCAGAATATGGGTTCGAGTCCCACTTGTGTCCTTAAGCAAGACACTTAAAACCATTATTGCTTGGTCCTTCGGTTGGGACGCAAAGCCATTGGTCCTGTGTGCCATGTAATGCATGTAAAAGAACCCAGTTACACTTATTGCTAAGAGAAGGGGTTGACCCTGGTGTTTCTGGCAGAGGCTGCTGATTGTGCCGCAGCACCTTGTAAACCCCCTGCAAAGTGTTACATAAATGGGTCGTATGGTGTATTTATTGAAAAGTAGAGAAGGGGAATGCATTTACTCTTTCGAAAACCAATGATGCAACATCCAGTTTTTTGTTTTTGTTTTTCTTCTCTGAACAGGGAGTGGTCTTGAGATTCACAATCTTGTAGAAGACAAAGATGTGGCTGCTAAGGCGGTGACGTTGGTCGTCAACAGTAGCCGAAAGGGTGTCGTCTCTCTTTGTGCGGATGTTGCCAACATTCTCAGGGCAAAGAAAAAGTAGGTCCAATATTCCTAATTCAAACCAAATGTTCTCATTTTGTTTTTACTTACAGCAGAATCTCATTGTTCAGTCGCATAATGGAGAGGATTTTTTTTTCAAATTTAAAAAAAGAGTTGTCGGTTTAAAATGCTTAAAGGCATCGTACACGTTTGGAAATTGTCAGAGACCAGTGTTCTCACTTGGTGTATCCCAACATATGCATAAAATAACAAGCCTGTGAAAATTTGGGCTCAATTGGTCATCGAAGTTGCAAGAAAATGATGAAAGAAAAAACACCCTTGTTGTACAAATTTGTGTGCTTTCAGATAGAATAATAAAAACTTCTTGCAAGAAGTTTTTATTATTTTAGTGAGAAATTACCTCTTTCTCAAAAACTACGTTACTTCAGAGGGAGTCGTTTCCTACAATGATTTATACTATCAACAGCTCTCCGTTGCTTGTTACCAAGTAAGTTTTTATGCTAATATTTGTTTTGAGTAATTACCAAACGTGTACGATACCTTTAAATGTTGAATGCTTCGCAAAGGAGTGTGCATCTACTAAAAGTATACTGCTCAACACTTCTTGTTGCATTTGCAGTTGGAGTCAACCGGGCAGGGTTGTGATTGTTAGTGAATGCTATAGTTTCTGAGGTGCTTAATACAGAAATAAGTGTAGGCAGTGTACTTGGGTTCTGTTGGTTACACATACATGCAGCCTACATGTACATACATTGTACATAGATGCTTTGTAAAATCCACATTTCATCACAACCAAAAACAGTCCCACTAGAATTATTTTAAGTATCCACACATAAACATTTGTACGGGCAGATTTATCCATGAGTGAAAGCTGGTTAACAAATCCCATACGTACATGTACATGTAGTACACAATGAACAACGTTTTAGTCTGACTTTTTGGGGAGGAAAATGACAGCCTATCCATCAGATGGAACAATTTCTTTGTACCAAGTGATAGAGCCATTGAATGTAGGGATGAACTAGGGCATCAAACAAAGCTACACGTATTGGAAATATCCACAAAGGGGAACATAAACTTCTTGATGTTTCCACATTGTTCAGTTTGACACATCAGTGATGTAAGGTCTCCTCGCCCTGTAGCTAACCAGCTTTCACTTTCATATTTAATCCAGCACCCTTTCCCCTATATGCACAGTTTGCGGCAATTAAAAAATAAATATGTCCCCTCAACCAGTTCTCTGCTCGTCTGCAAAAAAACCCCCTAAGCCTCCTAAATGTTCTGAAAGCCAGGCTTAACGTCAGATGTGTGAAAAATGGCACCCAGAAACCTCAGAAGTTTGCGAGGTGAGAGGGAAAGAGAGGAGTTGAGACCATTATTTACACATTGGCATCATTTTGCGTTTCTTGACGGCTGTGGAGACACTGGGTTTTCATGGTTTGTGTAAGGATTCATTTAAGATGTAAAGAGAGGAAAGTTTGACAGCCCCAAAAAGAAGATTAGCCTTTATGCATGTCTCTCAAACATTCTGAATTCCTTCTCTTTTCTTTTTTGTTTGTTTTGAGTTCGTGGTTGGTAGACCCCTAATTAGAATGTTGTCCGAGGTTGAAATTATGCCGTACCGCTTTTAAAATTCTTCAGTCCAAAGTAAATTACTTCAGGGTTCAAAATAATCTCGCTTGAAACAAAGTTAGTGCCATACCAACATTGTATGTTACTACTATGGTGGTAGAAGTACCATGTGCACACGTATACATATAAATACACTGTACATATTTGTAATACTTCAACAATTTTGAGGAAACCCCAACAAGTTTTACTCTCAAGAATATTGCACTAAATTATTTGAGAAAATATTCATAACAGGGAATATTAAAACGGCAGGATGCATTTGTACCATGTACATATAAATACACTGTACATAATTGTAATGTATTTCATAAATTTTAAGAAAAACCCAACAAGTTTTACCCTCAAGTAGTTTGCACTAATTTATTTGAGAAAATATTCAAAACAGCGAATATTAAAGCGGCATGATGCATTTAGATATTGCAAGGGCTTCTTAAATCTTGAACAGAAACATCAAGTTGAAAATACCTCAATACTGTCGAATCTTTTGTGACTTCGTCGTCCTGCCCATCAGCTTTTAGCTGTATTCCTTGGAGAAATAACTCTTCCGTATTACTCGAGGGATGGGATTTTGAAACCTAACAATATCTTTTTTGGGGGCGAGGGTTTCATTTTACAGTGTACGTTCTGAGCAGAAATTTCAATAATATTTACTGAAGATCGAAGATGTTCCTGAGAGACTTGATAGACGGATCCCTCTTGTGTCGATCCGTAGGGATAGACTCACCAGGGATGGGATTTTATAACCTCTACATGAAGATTGAAATAAGGCTTCGGGCTTAATCTTCACTGACCTGACGTGCCAGAGACATTTTAATTAGAAACATGAAGATGTTCTTTAAGGAACTGTCACTATCTATCCGGACAGGATAGATACTAATAGACATGAGGTCATCCAGGTGGAAGTTTCGTGCCCACTGGGATTAGATTTAAGATAATGTCGGATACTTCGATGTTCAGGCATCAGTGTAAATCTTCTAAACAGAAGTGGATGGTCTGGGCGCGATCATCAGCTCTTTATCTCAGGGTGGAAAGGGGGAATTAAAAGATGTTGGAAGGGTTTGAAAGGTATCATCGCTACCAGTCAAAACAAAAATCAAAAACATTCCCCCCTCTCCCCGATTTACCACACTGGGGACAGGATTTCAAAATCCTGGGAGACATTATTTTGGTCGGTGTAAATCCATTGCAAATTGCCAACTAAACTGTTTGCTGAAGTATTTTGGCCCCCTGTTGTTGACAGGGTAACCTGTATGAGGCCTCTTAAATAAGCCATTTGCGAGTTACGTTTGAATAATGTCTGGTACAATGACTCGCTTAGTCACAGGTTAATGCTTAAATTTGAATTCCTCAGACTACAGAGACCGTTGCTTTGCAAATTTAATTGTATAGCAACCTCCAGATGGTCAAAGCCTGGCAATATTGTGCCGTACACATTCATTCAGAATTGTGTATGGGTGTTCGCCGCCTCTCACATAACTACGCAAAAGCTTGCCCCGAACCATGTGACATAGCAACTGTTTATTTAGTCTGAGTAATCAAAATTTTACCGGGAACTTGTGACTAAGCAAGTCATTGTACTAGACATTAATCAACTCTAACTTGGAAATGGTTTATTGCCGCAGGATTCTAGACCTCTTTATTTTTTAACCAGATGAGAAACAAATAAAACAATTATTGGAAGCTAACATGTTATCCCTTTTCTTTTTACAAGGATTGATTGAAGTTAAAAGATTCCAGTTGATTGACATGGGATTACCCCCCCCCCGACAATCATTACAGCTATTAAGTTGTTTGCAATCCTCACTGCTGGTGATTGGATTCTAACTGGCCTTCTCGTCATCGGGCCTTCTCGTGGTCTAGAGGTTAAGACGTCTGCTCTAGAATGCGGGCGGTCTTATGTTTGAATCCTACTCGATGAGCCTGTGGAATTTGTTTTTTCCGCTTAATTTGAAAAGCACCCGAGTATACAGTGCTTGCCACACATTGGTGCAAGGGTTAAACGAAAACAACGTATGGAATTTCGGATGAGGAGAACAAAAAAAATTATTGGAAGCTTCTTGAAGAAGCTGACACGGCTGTCCCTTTTCTTTACAAGGATTGATTGAAGTTAAAAGATTCCAGTTGATTGATATGGGATTACCCCCAACCCCCAAAAAACAAAATTAAGGAAAATGACTTCAGAAATAATGTACCTGATAATGGGAGACTCTCGGGGGACACTAGGTGGAAGTAGAGTTATTTGTTCTGGGAAATATGCGCACGCTCAGAACTGCGTAAACAATGTAAAAGCAATGTGTATAGCTCTGCTGCCACCTACATGTAGTGTCCTAAAGGCTCTCATTGTAAGAACTCCTTGCTTGAAGACTTCTGTCTTTTGAAATGAAGGAAGAAGAAGAAAAAAACAAAACAAAACTTAAAATAAAATCCTCGACTGCAACAACAGACTCAGTGAGGAGAAGAAAGCAAAGAAGAAGGATGTTAAGCTCCAAGTATAGTGAAGGGCTTCTTTGCTAGGACGTCAAATTTTGTCCTTGTGTTATGACAAACAGCGGCTGGTATCCGCTGAAATCTTGTCTCCCGTGGGGATTGCTCTTTCAGCTATTTTAAGGATTTTTATGTCTCCAAAAATAGTCAGCAGGTAAAGTGCATGAGGTTTTGAGTGTGGATCGTTGGCGAACTGCGATTAACAAAAGAAAGTGTTCTTTGAAGATTAACGCAAGACGCGACAGGATGCGGGGCGGGAGAAAAAATGATAATGTTGTGATTGTTACACCTTGATGCGCAGTGAGGCAGAAATGAT
>JAJGQC010000229.1:0-25000 GCA_021014325.1 Plazaster borealis
TTACTTTACACTCGCTCCGAGTCATTGCTTGACATAATTCACCGTTTTATCCAATCAGTGGATTATCCACTGACTAATCCAATAATCCCCTCTGAGATAATCATGGCGTTTTTTTCTTCCGCATCAGATTATTGCGAATATGAAGGCCAAATTATACTGAATGGAGAGAAGATAGTGCTAGAGAAAGATCCCTGTGTGAGGTGCCGCTGTAGGGTAAGAGATGTAAACTTTCCCTTCCTTGTGCAGAAGCGTAGCTAGGGTTCATGGCGCCTGGGGGGGGGCAAGGTAAGAGGATGCCCTTTCATTTAGTTTGTCTTTGAAAATCTAAGCATTATCCTGAGATAGTAAAAAGATCCCTGTGTCAGGTGCCGCTGTAGGGGTAGGGTAAGAGACGTAAACTTTCCCTTCCTTGTGCAGAAGCGTAGCTAGGGTTCATGGCACCTGGGGGGGGGGGCAAGGTAAGAGGATGCCCTTTGCACTTACTTTGTCTTTGAAAATCTAAGCAATATTCTGAGATATTAGTAAAAACAACCACCCACCCACCACTTAAAAAACCACAAAAACCTTGGTTGATTTGGCGGCCCCCTAAGGTGGTGCCCAGTGCACATTCCCTTCCTAGCCCCGCCCCGCCCCAATAGCTTTTGCCACTATTATATGTGGTTATTTGTTTTCTCAGAGCTATTGTAAAACATAGGCCTTTGATAAATATTAATTCTCTTTTCAAAATTTTGAACATTTTAATCGAGCCTTATACCATGGGTCAGCTTGATCTTGTTTTCTCCCAGCCTAAAAGTAATGGGAACACATCAAAGCTGCTATTTAGAAAAATCTGTCCTTCTTTACCCTTGAACGAATAAAAGTAATCAGTGTTGGTTATAAGGGGCCAAGTGAGATCTGTTAAATACAGGGAATTTAACAATAACTAGGCCATTTTATACACTTTACAACAACTACCGTATGCCTCATAGGCCAAACATTGGCCATCATTTTGTATGGGCGGCCTCAAGTATCACAACATGTATGAACTGTGTTGGCACAAATCTGCTCTTTTTTTAAACACATTTTAAACTATTGTTATGAAAAATTAGTGTACCTGTTTCGGGTTGCACAACTGATTTACTAGTAATGTGGGTAATTTGATAGCATTGTTATATAAAATGGAAATTCTTTTTTGGCAGTGAAGGCTGCCCATACTTTTGCCAACCACTTGGCCAAATTTCATAGAGCTGGGCCGGCACAAAATATTGCTTAACAATTTCCTGCTGAGCAAAATGAGCAGGATACCATTCACAGTTGTGAGATGGTAGTTTGGCTGGTAAACTTATTCTGGTAAGCATAATGTTATTGTGCTCAGCTGCTTTTTTTCTATGAAATTGGTTGGCAAAACTCCTGGCTGTGACCTCCTTTCTCTACGCTGTGACATTGCAGAAGTAAAGTCTGTCGAATGATTTCCAATTTATATAGTGCCTTGTAGGGATAAGAAGCACTGTGTAACAGAAAATGCACAACTTGAAATCCGATTACTGCTAAACCCTTCCAAGCAAAAACAGATTAGGCCTACCATACAAACTGTTATGTTATGTAGCTGTTTATTTATTGTGACTGATTTTTTAATTACTTATTTCTACAGGACGGGGAGCTAAAATGTCGAACCATGACTTGTCCACAACAACAATGCAAGGAACTTATCCACAAACCAGGCACATGCTGCCCTAAATGCATATGTAAGTAGATCCACGACATTTAGCTGTACACTTTTGCACAGTCACATAAAATGAACATGATCTCAACACTTGACCCTCATGTATATTTAACGTTGAAAAACTGTTGTTGCAAAACATTTACACCAAATAAATTCCTATGCACATTAGGAAATTGTAGAAACAAGTGTTTAAATTATTCGTGTCCTCATTACCTAAGAACAGGTACCAAAGAAAAAGCTATTTTCAGATATAATAGATTTTTCATGTTGTTAAATTAAACAGGATAATTTACAAATTATGAAAACATGTTTTCATAATTATTTGTAAATTATCCTGTTTAAAACCTGAGTTTTCTTTAAATAGTTTTTAAACAAAATTTCTCTTGTATTTATTACAGCATCACGAACAAACAGACATAAAGCCAGCAATAAATTCAAAGATGTTGCGATGACGATGGGCCTTGATATCGTTACTGACGGCTTGACGGTTGTCACAGTTCGTCTCCCACCACCCCCCATGATACCCCCTCCTCCCCCATCCATGCTTGCAGCCATGATTGCAAATAATACCGACTTACGGCCAATATTTATGACGACAACTACGGTGGATTTACCTACTGAAGAACCCACGATTGTACCACCAAGAACTACAAGAATGACCCGGGCACCACCGACGCCGCCACCCACACCACCACCACCATCACCTGTCACAAGAACAACACAGGTTAGTATTGTTCTATTGACTTGATTCAATTATAAACATGCTACCCCGATTGGAATATTACCTTTACCCTGATTGGAACCCTCATCTCCCAATGAGGATAGCTGGTTCCCAAGCAGGAAACCTCGAGGTTTCATTAGCTTCCAGTATCTTTATAACTGTCCCTATTGGGACACCTACCCTAATTGGAACCCTCATCTCCCAATGAGGATAGCTTGTTCCCAAGCAGGAAACCTCAGGGTTTCATTCTATAGCTTCCAGTATCTTTATAACTGTTCCAATTGGGACATCTACCCTGATTAGAACCCTCATCTCCCAATAAGGATAGCTGGTTCCCAAAGCAGGAAACCTCAGGGTTTCATTAGCTTCCAGTATCTTTATAACTGTCCCAATTGGGACACCTACCCTATTTATAACTGTCCCTATTGGGACACCTACCCTAATTGGAACCCTCATCTCCCAATGAGGATAGCTTGTTCCCAAGCAGGAAACCTCAGGGTTTCATTAGCTTCCAGTATCTTTATAACTGTCCCAATTGGGATAAACTTCTACCCTGATTGGAACCCCCATCTCCCAATGAGGATTGTTGGTTCCCAAGCAGGAAACCCTAAGGATTAAAGAGCTTCCAGTATCTAACTGTCCCCATTGGGATATACTTCTGCCCTATACCGTCATCTCCTAATGAGGATAGCTGGTTCCCAAGTGGGAAACCTTAAGGGTTTTAATAGCTTGCAGTATATTTGTCATATAAACTGTTCCAGTTTAATTCTACCCTCATTGGAACCCTCATCTCCCAATGAGGGTATCTGGTGCCCAAGTGGAAAAGCTTGCAGGTTTTGGCTTCCAGTATCATCGTCACATAAACTTTCCCTTTTGAGGATAAACTTCTACCAGTCGAAACTGGCGATACCTTTTTGATTTTTCATAATGTTGGTGTGTTTGATCTCTTCATAAAAAAAAGTTATAAGAGCCAAGTGATAAATAATTTATTTTGCATGTTTTACGTCAATAACTTGTTTATTTGCTTTGCTTAGCCGATGTATCAAAACCCAAACCTCTGCTTTTGTTTTTTATTCTGTTTGCATGCTTTCTTTTTAAAGACTAAAACTACCCCAAAGTCCAAACCCACCAGGCCTCCCCCAAAACCCGCAGAACAGTGCATGCAAGGTGAACCAGGAATGAATGGGGTCAAAGGTGAAACTGGTGCCCCTGGATCCCCAGGCATGCAGGTACACTTTCCTCTAAGGCTGTAATGTATATTTATTTGCTCTTCTCATGCATCATCCTTGTCATAATCCTCATCAAGTCTCTCTCTGTTCCTTGCTTATACTTGTTCATGTTTCCCTTCATCTTTTTCTTTGTCCAGCCATGTTTCCTCCATGGTCCAACCCATCTCTGTTCTGTATTGCCACACTGTCTTTATTCTGTATGCAACATGCAAACCCCATGTCCGCCTTACTCTCTATACAGATGTAAATCACACTTTTCTTTCAAATCCTGGAAGAACTTCATTAGGATTTGTCCCTTTTTTAAAGACACTCCTAATTTTATTGGTTTGGATTTCTATATTTTATACATTTTCTCAAATGAAAAATTGCCAAACACAAATTCAGAGGTCCACTCAAGGTTTGGATTTCAATCTTTTATTTATTTTTTTTTAAAATGAAAAATTGCCCAACACAAGGCCAGAGATCCACTCAGGTGAGGGCTACGTTACAATATAAGTTAAAGAGAAGATATATGTACACAATTCTCTCAAACTGGAATAGATTGTGGAAAGCAATACAAAGGTGTGGAGTTCCAAAGTGTAGGAGTAAAAGGGAAAGAGCTAGCAGATTACCTCACAGTACTGGCATTTGGAACAGATACCGTAAAGGGATGAGAAGATGCGGCAAAAGTTGGGAGGATTTAAAGAATAACTTGAATTGATAGAATAATGGAAAGCAACATCACACACACTTTATAGAACCCAACAAATGTTTCAGATTGTTCACTTAAGAAGGAATAAAAAAACAGAACTTAAAAAAATAATTTATATGGACTTGTGCTATAAATAGCACCTCTTTTTTAAACTCCAACAGTACCCCCCTCCAAAAAAACAAAAACCTCTCAAAATAAATAAATAAAGAAACAATAGATACAAATAAATAAATAAACAACAAATAACAATACAAATAAAATAACAGGAAATCCAACAACAAATAACCAAATAAAATGACATGGTAAAATCAATTTCCTCCAAGTAACACTAAAAACAAAACAAGATTTTGTTTACCGAAAAGCCCTGAAATATTCCAATGTGTACAATTATTAAAACATACCCCTGATTTTTATTTCAAATCCCACTCTCGCAAGCTAAAGCCACTTGCCAGCCACGCCAACACTATTTGTAAAACCCTTAACGTGGCCACCGAATCAGAAATTATAATAAGCACCACATAAAAATTATCCTTGGAAATATTTGGAGGCTTATGTATTTTGAAATTCAATTAGCGTTGGAGTGCAGGCGCAATCTGTTCAGCTGAAACACGCAGGTTATCCCCGGATACAGATGGATGCCGATCAAACTTCTGACATTTGACCCTCGCTAGATTGAATTAATAAAGATGTACACCCCCCCTTGGCATGTTGATAACACACTTATTATACGACTACCATGGGGAAAGAATGAAATTTGTGTAAAATAATTTGGAAAATTAATCTTTGGTTAAGTTCAAGACAACTGTGAATTATTCACTGCAAAAAGATTAAACTTAAAACAAAAACAAAAAAACAACAACACATTTTTCTGAATTGAAATTCTATAAGTTGGCAAAGTGATATTTGTTTTAGTAATTAATAATTTATACAAAAGATTTGCTTTTTTAAAGAATTGCCATTTTATTTGTTCCTAATTATTTATCCACACCCTTCCTATATCATTGATATCATGTTCAACAAAGTATTGTTTGATTGCAGGTAATCTCAAACTAAATTGTTTGCTTTTTCACGAGCCTCTGTCCCTGAATCCAGCCAATTCCAACAGCATACAATACAATTCCCAATTGGGCCCAATTTCACAGAGCACTCTCTTAAAGTTTAAGACTGAAAGTCACTCTAATTGATTGAAACTAGTGACAAATCATCTGCAGGTTGTTTCTAGTTTCAATCCATTCGGGTGAATTTCAGTCTAAAACTTTAAGAGAGCAGCTTTAAGCACAACAAATTATGCTTACCCGAATAAAGTTACCAGCCAAAGTACTATGTCACACATACCATCTATGACAGGTATCCTACTCATTTTAGCTAAGCAGAAATTTGTTAAGCAATATTTTATACTGAAGTCGCTCTGTGAAATTGGGCCCTGGTGTCATATGGATGTACTTGAATGTCTGGAGGGCTATCAAAATCAAAGAAAACCTGCTGCAAGACATTGATGCATATTTAAAGGTTGTATAATAGGATTGATGATGTTTCAATTTCAGGGTCCGACTGGTACCACGGGACCTATAGGGCCAATAGGATTGAAAGGAGACAAAGGGGAACCAGGACCGCAGGTAAATCAAGTTTTTGCTTTTAGATATTATAGAAAACATATAACAGAAAGAACAAGAATATAACGCTATTCAAAAAAGAAACCTCATAACACATTTATTTCTTGTTTTCACTGAAACTAAGGAAAAAGGTGAGGAGACTGGCATTTATGAGAAATCATTCTGTGCTTTAAACAGTTAATTGTTTAAATTCCTCAAAATATTCATTTTGCCCTTTCAGATTTTTACTTTCTCGCTATACTCCTAAAGCCAGCCTAGGTGTTCAATCAACATTTTAAATGACAGGTCAACTAATTTGTTTTCGGAATTGAAATTTGAAGCGAATATGATGTCACAACACTATATTCGCAGTGAATATTTCAACATCTCAAACATATCAAAATGTACTTTGTTAATTTGTGATGTTCGCATTGGTATGTACCGGAAGTATGTACCAGGCTTAAGTCACCAAAGTGGTATCAGACTTTGTAAGTTAACTGTTAATTTTACACTCTAATTGGTTCACAATGTCACTTGAAAACTCTTTAAAAGTGTTGATTTAAGTTGCAGTTTTAAGAGTGTACATAAATATTCCAGTAAAAATGATTTTATTTTACCTACCCTGTGTAAACTGGAGTAACCTTTCTGAAAGTGAAATTCTGTCAGAGGGCCAGACGAGTATATGACTCAACAGATATAACATCATGGCATCCATTGACAGCACGTCTCCTCTCTAGACTCAAGACCCAAATCAAACCTGTACAAGATCATATCTTTCCTTAATGTCAGACAGAGGGGGGACAAAAAATGGTTTACCTTAATTGAAAACAACTGGGATATAGAGAGATGAGTATTTGTCAGGAGCTGCTTTCATGATGATGAAAATAAAGTAGCTGAAAGTTCACTAGGTGTCAGATTTGTAGAACAATGATCACACTGTTTGTACCGCTGCAACTTTTAAGAAAATAGTGACTGTGAATTCCACATTATATGCATGGTGAAACATGTAATCTTTGTTCTCAATCATTGCGAGGTAACTTCTAATCCGTGTCTTGAAATTTAAATAAGCCTAAATGGATTGAATTAACTTTTTCAAAAACTGTTCTTTAAAATTGTGTACAAAACTAATTCCCATTCCATTTAGGGCTGTATCTAAGGCCTCTTAACCCTTAGATGTTCAGGACTGATACTTTGTTCTTGTAAGGTTCTCCTTAGTTAAGGGTACCTTTATGAGGGAAATAAAACTTCGTCCTGGAACATTTGAAGGGGCACCAAGGCAATGACTAGGGCCATGGAGGCAATTACCCTCATTGCCTCCAAGAAGTATCAGGCCCGTATGTTGTTTCTACAACAAGTTAAATAGATTGATTCTATAACTTTGTGCGTCTTTTTTTATTTCTTGTTTTTATTATCAGGGTGTAAAAGGTGCCACAGGACCTCGGGGTGAACAGGGTTTTCCAGGCCAAAGAGGGCCAGCCGGACCAAAAGTGAGTCTTTAAAACGGGGGCATTCCTCCATCCCCATCCCAAAAAGGAGGGGGAAACAACAAAAGAAACCAACACAAAACAACAATACAAAACACCAGGCATCCTATAGAAGTATAGAAATAAAAAACTTTATGAAAAGGAATATCAGCCTTAGCTCTACGGAGCCATGTGACATTAAATACCAATTTCTACTTCTAGGTGAGGGGAAGCAATTATGGTACCTGTTTTCTTAGTAGTATCAGAATATACATCCAATTCCACGGAAGTTTCTTTTAACGGCCAGAAAAACAAAGTTATTGGTGAGATAGACACCTGGTAATTAATGTTATTTTAATTTACAGGTTACCGTAGCCTTTGGGAAAGACTTTGCTTGGGTCAAAACGTTACGTCACTTTTTGCATTTATACTGCAGGTAGTTTTAGTTGGTGAGCAGTTTGCAACAGCTATTTTTTCCTTAATTTTTAAACATTTATCTTTTATTTTAATGTTATATCTATAGGGATCCTTTGGTATGCCTGGACCCAGAGGACATACTGGAAAGAAAGGCCCTAAAGGCAACACTGGAAGGAAAGGAAGAAAGGTAAAATTTGTTACTATTTGTTTTTAAAACCTGAAAAACCCATGCCTTTATAAAATTAACCAAAATTTGTTACAGTTAGGAAGAGAAGGTAACAATGTAATCCACTCTGAGTATATGGAAGTATTATTATAATCTGTATTTTCTTTAACTCTGATATTCTTTCACCTGCTATATTCACTTCAAGATTATGCAGCCAGTTTGAACTTTTCTTATCCGGGATTAATTTTGTTACAATTTTGATTCAGGGTGATCCAGGGGAGAGAGGCCCAGTGGGGCCAGAGGGAATCCAAGGACTGCCGGGCCACGTTGGTTTGCCTGGACCAATCGGACCACCAGGAAATGGTAAGCAGTTATTTACTCATTAGTCCTAGCATGCCTCTTTAATCGGCCCTATTTGCTGGTTACAACACACCATTTGATCTTAAAAAGATCTTTGTAAAAGGACAAGTTGTGGCCAAAATAAACTTTTGGAAGTTAGCTTTGAACCTGGGTGAGCCTTGACTCTGTCAGTGTTTCTAGAATTTGTATTTTCAATTTCCGACAAAAGCAGTTATTTAAAGCTTAAAATGCCAGGCATTACACATCATAGAAATGGGCACTGCTAAGGTAAACATTAAAACTTAAAAAATACTTTTCTAAAATTTAGTTCCATTTAAGTTGAATCGTATATAAGAAACATTGCTTGTAAACTTTCTTGATGAATATTCAGATGGCCGGGGAGTTCAAGGGCCAACGGGACCTATTGGGCCTCCAGGTCTGCCTGGTTCGCAGGGTCCTTCTGGTCAAATAGGTCTGCAGGGCATCAAAGGTGAAAAAGGAGATCCTGGCAACAAGGTCATGGAAGGGGTAAGTCATCTTAAGACAAGGACATGAACAACATTTTTACATCAGTTGCATATAATATGTATATTTCGTACATTTTGCATGTTTTGGATATTTTGCATATTTTGCATTAATTTCGCACTTTCTGTATATTTTGCATAGCTTATGTATTTTTTTCTTCATATTTTTGCGTATTTCATATTTTTGTATATTATTAATCATTTTCATATTTTTGTATATTTTGTATGTTTTGTAAATTTTGTATATTTTGCATATTTTTCATTACTGAAGAAAACAATTATAGGTCAATGTGTGCTACTTAAAAAATTATTTATTTTAGAAATTGAACTTGTATACTTGTATACTTCCTTCATTAAAATGGACTGTGTCGTCATGATCAAAGCAGGCCTGTCGCTGTACATGGAATTATGAACTCTCACACAGTTACTGCACGCCCATGCCCTCCCTCTATGTCATATATATGGAGAGCGCACGTGCGCATGCTGTAACTGGGTGACTAGGTTCGTAGTTCAATGTACAGCCACGGGCCTGCTGTGATCATGAAGACACAGCCCCTTTACTAACAAAAAGAAAATAAATCTATGCTGGTTGCAAGATGCTTAGAAAGTTTCTTTGTTTACAGTACATTAATTCCGGTAAAACATTTTAACTCTCTTTCCCTTTTTCCTCCATCCCCCCAGCAAATAGTCATCGTACCCAATGAGGTCGCTATGCAGACAATCCATGCAGAAGCAGCAATCGTCTACCGGACAGACGTGAAAAAACTCTATTTCAGAGACACCGAAGAGTGGAATTGTTTAATGGTTGAGGATGGCACAAAGGTCACCCCAGGTCCCCCTGGACCCCCAGGACCTCCTGGAGAAATGGGACCTCCTGGCCCACAGGGACCAAAAGGGGAGACGGGAGACACTAAGGAGCCTGTTGACAAGGATGACAATAGTGTAAGGGTTTGGTTTATTTGTATATACTTTGAAGAGATTTCTTCTGTTTAAAGACTGCTTCATAAAAATGAGTGTGTACCTCTTTAGAGACCAATTCATTTCGTATAACCATCACCATATGCCCAGACAAGGCAGAATATTTTACACATATTTTTCCCTGTCAAAACGTCTAGAAAAACAATACAAAATTGACAGAAGGTTTTGTTTGTTTTAGAACTGCAGATACTTTCTTAATATGGGAAACATGAAAAAATGTTAATTCAGGACATGACCTTTACTTTGACCTTTGTGGTTGAGTGGAAGCAGGTCAATTAGTCTTCTGGTCTTTTGTGGCCGCTCTGGGCACTGGCGAATCTATGAATTGTTACATCACCATTTTCTGGTAGCAATATTTTAGTCAAATAGCTACACACTCCCAATTGGCATTGACTTCATAACACCATACTGCCACTCACACAGTGAGTTTTAGCCAACCATCAGAATCATGCATTTCTACTTGTTTTAAATTTTTTCAGATTTGTGGAAATGGTATCTTAGAAGGGAAGGAAGAGTGTGACGATGGAAACTATATACAAACCGACAGTTGCATCAGTAAGTGACATTTCCTTCAGCTGTTGATGACAAAATAAACTGTTTTTATAAACGAGGATGATAAAGTTAAGCTTACAGAAATGTAGATCTAAAACTAATCCCCAATGTTGGTTGACATTATTAACGACCAATAATAAACATCTTATAAGGAAAACCTGGTCCAAAAGCCCATATTATGCCCAAGCGCCATCTTAAAAATATACCAAATAAAAATAAACTGGAAACTGAGTACAGTTCAAAATAAATCAAGCTGCCAAGATGGATGCCATGCCATAGTTTACATGTAACAATGCCAGGTTTTATAGTTGTGTTCTGCATCGCTTCAAAATCAGCGCGCCGTGATGGTTGCCAGTGTTACTTGGACTCAGATTTCACAGAGAATCCTTTGCACATCGATTATGCGCATTGGGACATGCATATGGGCTATATACATCATGAGGTGAAGATTAATTTATTAATGCCACCCCTTCATATCATGGAACATTTTACCGCAATAAGATAAACTTTCTCCATCTTTGGCATCATTAGGAACTTCCCTCAAGTCGCACTTAATAATAATAATAATGAAAACTTATAAAACGCACAAATCCACAAAAGTGCTCATGGTGCTAATACAAACAATAACATATACATGTACAATAATCAAAATGGAAATGAAAGCCTAAGCTAAGAAGAAATCCAGAATACACTACATGTGGTAAAAAAAATACAAATTAAAATACAAACAAAAAAACAGGTAAAAACAAACTATTTTCTCAAATACTTGATTGAAAAGATGAATCTTTAGCTTCTTTTAAAATTGGGTTAAAGAAACAGATGATTTTACTTGTGCTGGCGATTTGTTCCATAGCCGTGGCGCAGCATGTGAGAAAGAACGGTCTCCACATGAATAATTGGTTAATGACTGCTACATAAAAAGAATCATCTGTACTACAGTTTTTCTACATCGTTTCCTTCTTATATTTGTGTACATGTTGTGTCACTGCACCATAAGCGTCTCCAGATAATATAATAATAATATCGAAGTCTTATATAGCGCACGTATCTACCAAACAAGGTACTCAAGGCGCTTAGTATATACTTTTTAAACAGAAAGATGGGTTATTGAAGTTATGAATTATGAGACCCAATTATGTAGCACCTTATAATGTTTTTTACAAGGTGCTACGGCGCATTCAGCAGCCACAACCAGGAACACCGGGGCGAACCCCTTCTCTTTTCGATAAGTGCACTGGGTTCTTTTACGTGCATTACACAATACACGGGACCAACGGCTTTACGTCCCATCCGAAGGACGAAGCAATGGTTAAGTGTCTTGCTTAAGGACACAAGTGTCACGGCTGGGGATTCGAACCCACACTCTGCTGATCAGAAACACCAGAGTTTGAATTCGGTGCTCTTAACCGCTCGGCCACGACACTTCCACAGATGGATATCTGCAAATTATAAATTTTCCTCATTACTAGTATGGTTGTTATTATATTCTTTTTCAGACTGTATGAGATCATTCTGTGGGGACACCTACAGACAACAAGGTGTAGAAGAGTGCGACACACTGAACTTTAACGACAAAACATGCGATTCCTATTTTACAGAGTGAGTATCAATACGTCAAACAAAAACCATCCCAAGCTGCAATCTGTTTGGATACTTACAGACATTTATGTTGATGTTTACTGCATCCAAACTATCCCGATTGCAAATATTCTTTGTGAACATATCAATACACCCCTTGCACCGGCCGCCATTGCTGAGGTCAAACAGTATAAATTTTATACCATGCCGATATGTGGCAGAGGGTGTCCCCCTCCCAATTGTTCCCATACACTATTTTCCTTTTGGACAGAAGTACCCCCCCCCTAAAATCTTCTAAAGAATTCCTGAGATTCCCAGAACACAATGATGACACAATACGATGAGGGAGGGTACACCATGCCACATATCGAGCACCAATTGAGAAATGTGCATGTGTGAATGAGCAACACACAACTCTCCCCATATGACAGGTCTTCCTTTGACCTTTTGAGGGTGTTGTTTGAGTGGTTGACATCATATGCAAGAGGTCTATGGTCCCAACTCCCAAACGATTTCTTCCCGTACAATCATGGAAGTGTGTGAATTTATCTTACGGTATGATACACATTCTCTTTCTTAAATGAATTGAACTCGCTCCACAGGCTTTGATTGTGATTATGCCATCTTCCTTGCATGATAGAATGATGTATACATTTGTCTTCCAAGGCCCTTCGCCGAACCACAGCTTCGGTTCTGGCTTAGGCTCTGTCCGTTATTTTGATAATGTGGGCTTTAGGTTTGGGGCTTAAAACAGGTAGACAGAGCCTAAACCCCCAAGCCGAAGCTGTGATTTCCAAAAGGGCCTAGTAGTTTAAGAAAAGAGCCAACATTTGTTTCCCTTTTTCCTCCCTCAGTTTGGTTGAATTGGAATTGTCAAGTTTTGTGTGTAAAGCTAGGACTTAAATTTGGGAGTGTTTGTTCATTATTGTTCACTTTAAAGTAATCCTATTTTAAAATTTATTTAAAGTTTTGAAGTTTGTAAAGTTAATTTTGTTTACGTTTAATTTGTATATTTCAGACTATTTTGAAACTGTTTTCTCAGGTCTTAGGCCCAATGTCAATTTATAACTGACTTTTGAATGCTTTTTACCTAAAATATTATTAAATAAAATCAAATCTAAGTTTTACCTGTAATGATGAACATGATGCAAGGCAGGGATTAATTTGAGTTGGTAATGACAAACCTGTGTGCATTTTTTCCCATGCATTTTGACTTTTGTGATCAAGAGGAAAAGAATAAGATAGTTAATCTTTAACTATCAAGATTATCTCTTGACAGATACGAGACAATGGGCGTCTTGAGATGTACAGACCGCTGCAGGATTGATACTGGTAACTGTAAAGTAGTTCGAAGGAGAAGACGACAGCTACCACCCTATCAAATCCCTCCGCCAGAAAAGTAAACCTCACAGCGATCATGTGACAACGATCATCGGAGGGCTGCAGGAATGGCTTCAGAGTGTTCACCGAGTTTTGTCAACTATACTACCCACATTGGGAGACGTTACATCCCGATTGAGTACCTTAATCCCCCATTGTGGATATTACATGGGATATGATCAGGGTGTTGGATACAATCAGGAGTGTTGAGGGCTGAACCTATGATGACTGTGAATGACGGTTTAATGACGATTCTACTCAAATTTGGAGATCTGGATCGAAATCGTGTTCAGCCAATGAGCTCAATTCAGGGAGTTGACAGAACCTGAAGTCTTCTGGTGAGAGGGGATAACAACTACCCTGATTAGAACTGTATTCTCCCAAAGAAGGGATATACAAACCCTTGGCCAGTCTCCTGAGCTGAATGCATTCAACTAAAGAGGATACTAATGTGCACCGATTGGGAGATATTTTAAAGACAATGATTAGGCACTAATGGCTCCATTACACTCAAAGGGTCATTGTCAACCAATTGAGATATATATACTTTGATTGGACCTTATTCCCAATTACTAGCAAACCCTCTGATGTTTACTCTTGAGTCAAGAGCAACTATAGTATTCCATCTATACAAGTAGAAACCAGGTAGAGCAGTAGGTGAATCAGAGAAAAAAACGCTGTGGGTGAAATCAATAAAAGTGCAATGTACACTAATGTCCTTCAGAAGTAAAGTTTCAAATGCACAAATCAGTGTAAAATTTGTTGTTGATGTTCCTGAAAAGAAAGAAATAAGAAAATCAGCTGATGAGCTGAAGGCTTGCACAGTATGATCAGACTCCTGCTTCACCAAAACCAAACGGCAAGCCAATTTGTTGTGCTTACTGTAGCAGAAAAGAGTTCGTAAGCAAAAGTGTATTCCATAAACGATCAACAGAAGATTTGATGGTGCATTCACAATTGATTTTTCAATGTTGCGTCACTCTCCTGCTTGCAGGAGCCTGCAGCAAGTTTAGTATGCCTTTTGATTTCCTTACAGTAAGCAGTGGATATGAAATGGAAACTGTGCCGGGGGCTTCTCCATAAGCAGAAAACATCTACTTATAGGATTTATGACATTGGTCCCAGGCTTTTGCTGACATTCAAGCAGGTTCAATCAGACCGAAAGAAAATTGAGGTCTGCATGGTATTGTGAACATTTTTACTTGAAGGAATTGGAACATTTATTTCAGTTGCGACAATTATTTGTACACCACTGTTTAAGGACTTTGATCACTATGTCTGAACTTAATAATAACAAATGTTCTTATTGTATACATATAAAGAGTGACACATTCTCTCTGAATATTTCTGGATGTATCTTTTTTACTGATTAAATCCATCATCTTCATGTACCTCATTTATAAATATTCAACCTTAAATATAAATCTATAGCTGCTATCAATAAATGTGGATAATTTCACTCCAATTTCACTCTAGCTAGATAACTAGTACACCTAAATGGTTCAGGTATAACTAGGCTATATTATTATGTCAACAGTCCTGGGGCCGATTTCACAAAGAGAAAAGACTAGTCTCATCTGAAGTTAGGACCAATAACTGGTCTTAACTTAAGACTAGTCCCATCTCTTAGCATTGCCTAGGACTAGTCCTAAGTTAGGAAGAGTTTTGTGAAATCGACCCGTGGGGCTTTTTCCAAACCTCGGCTCAGGCTCTAGCCTTTTCTGAGGCTCTTTACGCAAGCACGTCTGTGTCAATTCACCACACTACACTCACCAATTTTATAATCCTTGCAACACACGTAGCAGGAACCTCACATTCACGTACTACATATCATACAATGCAGCAGGAATAATACGTGCAAGAACTGCATATAAAGTACCGTGGGGTCGAAGCAGGTTTTTTTCAACCTTGTACATCGAAGCTCTGGTTAAACACTGTGCAAAATGCACGCTGCTACAAAATTGATGACAGAGCCCAAGACTAGGTTTTGAAAACAATGCTGTTTTTTTACATGGTTTTACATACCTTGGGCACCAGTGAATCAATCATGCCCAGGGAACAGGTTCTAGTTAGGTGATTCGTTAACTTTTAACTAATCAGCATAAACTGTTTACGATTTGTCTGAACTTGTTTGAGCTGACCCTAGTTAGTAGTCACATTATCTCTAGTTTATGACTAAACAATGGAGACAAAAATATAGTTTGTACAACAAAGTGCATCTTATCTCATAGGATCCTGGTCTATGAACATTTGCAGGATCTCAAAGAAAAGAAAAGGTTCGCTTCAAACTGCTGCATCTAAGGTGTCAGGCACACTATATAGCCTAGTAAAGTCTGTCCCGAGCCAATATGGCTCATCAGGCCGGTGTTTATATCCGGTTTCCTTGGCATTAAACAACTGAGAATATTTCTATTCCCCCTGGACAGGCTGCCAGTCCATCGCAAGTTACTCCCAGCTCTCCCTGGTACCCATTTGTACTCCTGGGTGAAGAGAAGCAGTAATGGTTAAGTGTCTTGCTTAAGGACACAAGTGTCACGACCGGGACTCAAACCCATACTCTGCTGATCAGAAACACCAGAGCTTGAGTCCGGTGCTCTTGTCTGCTCGGCCATGACACGCCACTAGAGTAAAATACTTCGTAGGGTAAAATACTTCTGTTTGGACAGTGAATGTATTATTTATGTTATTTAATTGTTTACTCCTGATTAACAGTATTAATTTTGTTGTGTGGGACTCTTTAGAGATCTTGTGACAATCCACAATATTCAACTATGTATAGTTAGAATATCCTGTAAAAATTGATATGTATTTGTGTTACAGATGGTGCTTTTTTAAATTAATAACTGAACAAAGGAAAACTGTAAATACAATATTTGGATTGTATTTGTATATTAAAACTTATTACATGGAAGATGTGAATCAGGTAGTCTTATTCACAACCAAAATGTCTAAAACAAAGGAGTATTCCTTAATATTATAAAAGTAAAATAGAAATAGATGACAACTGGGTGTTACTTCATTTCATATCACCACATTTGGCTTTCCACGTAGCTATTTCAACAAATGATATTTGTTATCTGTATATATATACCTCAGTTATAACATTATACTTGATCTTTCAAACATTGAATAGTGGTATTTGCAAATGTTTTACTTTTAACTGTTTTAAGACAAGTGTTGTTTACAAATCTTTGAGTTTTCACTCTGAATGGCACAATATTTTTATTTAATGAACAACACCCAAGCTGTAGATGGAACCCATGTACAGGTTGCCATTGCTAAGAACAAACAATGGACTGTGCCTGTGTGTACACACCATGCACAGCTCTGGTTAAGCTTGTGACGTCATATGCAAGGGGTTTGTTCACTTTTTTTCAGTCTGCCTTCTTGTACATGTCTTGACTCTTAGAGTTTGACAGTAATTAAATACTGCTTAACTGGAATCAGCAGAAAATGCAAGTAAGTCGAAGAAGCAGCAAAAAACCACAGACATGAAGGGGAGATTTGCTCACTTGCCTGAATAAGGTGTGCCTATAGATAGCTCCCAAGAAACGGCATCTTAATGGGCAACTTGGTTTTTGAGCCTTGTCAACATTTTAATTTTGCTTTGCAGCCAAGTGGTTCACCTACCAATAATGCAAGAAATTTTATAAAACTCCTGTGTGCCGCACATGGTATTAACGCAAAACTCATAGTAGTGCTTCAAAAAGTTATTATCCTTGCCGGTTAAGATGGCCGACTTTACACTGTGCGACGTCAAATGGGAACTCTCTATAACTTGAGCCTTTGCACACTATACAAAACAATAAGAGTTTTTGCAGACAGTAGCTCAAGTAACATTAATGTCAAAGAAACATTCCGAGATAGTAATCATGATATATCAAACAATGTAATGTGAATGTGAATTCTACATTGAACTGGGTTTGAAGTACTGATTATTCTAAAGTAACTTTTTTTTCACTATTTAGATCTTGCTTACTTTAGAATTTGTTTTTTTCAACATCAACTTATTAAACCAGTCAATTATATAATTGGTCAGTTAATTTCTTACTTCCTCTGCAATCTATAGAATTATTTGTACATTTACAATTTAATGGTAAACTTTTGATCACAACACTAGGAAATTTTCCGTAACTGTATTTGTACATTTATATACAAAGTAAGCTTGTACAGTGTGAATGTGATAAATATAATAATAATAATATTGAACAGTGGATATTGTAAAGGTCTGCCACTCTGAAGGCAAACAGGTGAACTTTCAGTAGATATTTGACTTGTTCTTGGAAAGATTGTCTATAAAAATTGCACATTTTAAGTGCTGGTGATGCCGCAGGAATGGGAGACTCTGGAACATTAGATGGTAGCACACCTACCAGGGTAAATCTATTGTTCGTGGAAGTTGTGCACATGCTCAGAACTCTGTGAACAATGGAAAAATACCTGGCATGTCTGCTGCCAACTAGTGTCCACAATTGGCATAGTGACCTTTGCCCTTTATAACGCCTGGCTCTAGATTGATATACCATGGAGAATTAGACCTCCATGAATATACAAAACAATCCATTTTCCAGTGACTTTTTTTCACATAACTTAAAACAATTGACAATTTTCTCAGTTTAGTTAAGCTTAAAAACAGGTCACCAGGAAATGGCTATGTTATGTAAAATTGTATAGACTGGCGACTTGGTAATAATTGCTTCACAAACAATTCTCCTTGCAGCACCAGTTAATAAGCCATTTACGAGGTAGGTTTTCTTAGTCACAAGTTACCGTTTTAATTTGAATTCCTTAGATTAAAGAGACAGTTGCTATGACACATGATTCAGGGCAAGCTTTTGCATAGTTTGTAAGAGACGGCGAACACCCATATAATAATTCTCAATGAAAGTGTATGGCATGATGGTACCAGGGTTTGCTCATTCGGATGTTGCTGTACAAAAGCTTGTCCCGAAACATTTGACACAGCAACTGTCTACTATAACCTGAGGAATTCAAATTTAAAAGGTAACTTGTGACTAAGGAAGTTATTGCACCAGACATTATTCAAAGCTAACTCGCAAACGGCTTATTGCGTAAAGGCACTGGTAAGACTTCTTTGGACTCATGTTCAAATCGACTTGAAAACTGTAAATAAAATGTGCTTGTTAAAAAACCCACAACAAAATATCTTGGGTAATAACTGAACAATAACAATATGGCAATAACATTTATGTAATTGTACTTAACGACAAATTGATGTTGCGAAAACCACTTTTTAAAGTATTTGATATATACACATTATATATATATACATGTAATATTACCAATGTGAAATCAGTAACAAGCAGACAGTCATAATTCAAGCTTTGTAACTAATGCTACTTTCCTTTTCACATAAAAGACAAACCTCAACAAAAAAACAAACCACCGCTTTGTAACAGATAAGCAGCAGTGGCTTTAAACTGATTCACCCATTTGAAACACAGAAATCATTCACTATAATCACAACGTTCAATGAAAATTCTCGTGAAAAGATTTGAAGCACGGTCATGTATAGAAACTTCATCAAAATTGAACATAATATTATTCCACACAGTGCGTGAAAATTATCGTTCAAAGTTTCACATAAAAATCACTGCGTGAAAGTTTTTTTCACAGAGTAGAGTATCATATGCTTTAGTTCAAAGTAATTAAAACGGGATGAAATATTTGAATATTTAAGGCCAGGGCTTTTTGTGATTTAGGGAAGCTGTGAAACTACTAAAAGGAATTTTTGTTTAACAAAAAAAAAAGATTAGTAAAAGAACAGAATTATCGGATAGATAGGTGAAAACCCCACGATAATTATACATATTTGTTCCAATAATTGTGCTAAATATTGAAAAATCACGGTTGATCCAGTGAAAACTACATTATAGAATAAAAAAAAAGGTTTTCATTCAAACGAACAGATCTCTACAACTTGCTGCTTGTGTTGATGTTGTTTTTTTAAGGATTTGTAAAGAAATAATATTTATTTACTGTTCTCAATAAAGTCATTGAATGTATAGTATTTAATACTAAATGTTTTATAATCTGATATCATTGATATTAATATCATTGGTATTTATGAAAATAAATACTCTACTGGAAAACAAATTAAAGAAGTTTTTGGGGGAATTCTTTTGAAGTGTCTCTGTTAACACGGTGCCTTATCAATTAGCCCTTCCCATCAAATATGCTACTTACATTCCTGCATGCGTACAGACACTGTTGATGTGCAAACGCCATAGAGTTGTGCACTAGGGAGAGGCACAAACACGTAAGCATCATGCCACAACCAGCCCCATATGAAAAGGTGATGTTCCCTCATTTTTCCCACCAGTAATGTTAGTGCGCACTCGGATGTGCAATTTACATATTTCATGGGAAGGGTCAGTTGTCTCATATGATAGTGAGACTTGGCAAAACAGACAGGTCAAGAGGAGATAAATACAACTGTAGAGGCCTTGGAAAGTATTTAGGTGTTATTGTTTGGATTTAAAAAAAGTTTCTTCTGATTTGTTTTCTTCTCCTACTTCATGGAATTAGATCAAAGTGTATAATTTCAAAAAATCATAACCTTTTAACTACAGAAGCTATTTTAACAATCTACATGTTTGAAAGATCTTCAAACGCTTAGCAAAAGTTACACAGAGGTGACCCCAATTTGTCTTCTGGTTGAAACCGAATTTTGAAATGAAAAAATAGTCCTCGGCCTGTTTTGGGCTCTCGAGCCAAAGTGGTAGGGAATTTGAAAATGGTTTCAGTGGATGAAATAACTATAAATATTTTGGTATCAGTTTATGTCAATATGAAGACAAATGGAGTTTTATTTTAAACGTGACCAGAACTTAAGATACGGCAATGAAAATATAAAATAAGGATACAAATTTGAAGGCACATCAATGTTAATGATGATGCTTTACAAATAATTTTATAAAGATGACGGGTACATGTCTTCATGTGAAACACTAGTGACAACATGCGAGCTCTAGTTAATTTTTTTGAGATTCGCCTCCCTGTTAAAATGTCAACAGCTGCTTGGCTAACCCCTATGTTTTGCAACAGCCAGGCTTCCACTTATCATCACTGCCCAGCAATATTACAGTGGGTTAATGAGTGTGATCTCACAACCACTGTTTCATATACTGGATGTGCTTTAAGAAATACTTTCATATTGCTATCGGAAAAATCTCAACTTGATCATGAAGTAAGACATCTGCTCATCAAAACTTTTCTTCACAGTACCTTTAGGACACTGCATCCAAAAGTAGTTTCTTGACAATTGATGCTGCCTGATCGGTAGATTTTTCACCTCCATCACATCGTATGTCGAAGGTCAGAAGGTCATCCATCAGGTCAAGGGCGACTTCTATTAAGAACAGTTGATCTGTGTATTCCTCCTACAATGAAAAAAATTACGTTATACTAATAATAATAATAATAATACCAACATTTATATAGCGCCCTAATCATACAGGCATGCTTAAGGGCGCTGAAACAGTTATACGACAAAATGGCACTGGTGGTAAAAAGCTAAACGAGACGTTCAGGATCAAGAAGGGGAAACCATATAAATAAGCTTAAATAATTTTACACCCACATCTTATTCTTATATCTGAGTTTCTTTCAATAACTCTGAGGATTTGCTGTTACTATTTACCTTTGCATAAAGAAAAGCCCTCCATGGAGTAGAATCCTCCGGCGTGGTTGCCATGGTTTTGCATCCTAGGTCTTCCAGTTGTCTGTGGACGTCTTTGGGTTGTAGAGATTTCATTACTTTGAGCTCTTGCATTTCACTGAAAAGAATTCAAGAAACATTTGTTTTTTAGTGGATCAGAAAGTTAAAATCAAAAGGTTTCTTTTTTGAGCTTCCTCCCTCTAGTCATGGTAAGAAATCTTCAAGGGCAATGAAACGATCAGAGGAAAATAATCTCATTAAAATAATCTCACATGTTTTTCCTTTAAACAATAAGCTTTTATGAAAATCTTTAAACATACCAGCTCTTCCATGTGGTCCACTTCCCTTCAAACTCCTCCGGTGCTAAACTGACATTGGTGAGGAATTTGACCTCAGTTGTGACCCGAGTGACTGTCTCTGTAGTGACCCCATCAGAATGGTCTGCTGATGTGACCTGTGGTTCAACACCACCTAAATTGACCTGTGTAGATGCCAAGGGAACGAACTCTGCTTCATTCTCCAACATGACCTCGGATGTGACCCCGTCTAAGTCCAACAGCTGGCCGGTGGCTGTTATACCCAGCTCTGGCTCACCATCGTTTGGTTCAAGTTCAACAAATGATAGACGACATTGTCCTCCATTTTCCTCACTAAGTTTAGATTGTTGGATTTCTCTCCACTTATCTGATCCTGACAACAAACAAAAAGAAGAATAATGCAATAAAATAAGTTTAAAGTTCTATTTAAAGTAAATGCAGATGATCGTAATGACTACATTTATCATTGTTGTCAAGCTAAAGTAAATTTCTTTTTTATAGACTGTTTTATACACATATTCTGTCATTGCATAATGGTCTTACTGTTGTCTTTGTACACATAATCGGACCCATGGGTTGACACTGAATGGGCCACCCAGTTGAAATTAGGCATAAATAAAAACGAAAATACAGTATGGAGAAGCAGGTGTGGGAGCAGCCAACATCTAATGTCTAATGTGGTATTATGGAAATATTGAACTATGCGTCATGTGATGGCTTTTAATAGCCAATGAAATAAATACAGTGGTAGTGCCAGAGCCTGTCTACTTGATAACATAGAGACGGGAGAAGTCTAGGTAACCAGTGTATGCCCAAGTTAAACCAAGACTTACCAAACAATAAAGCTATGGAGTTGAAATGGTGAATATCCGCTGACGTGTCACTGGGAGGAGGTACTGGTAGACGAGTCGGAGGTGCGCTAATGATATCCTTTGCCTGCCAAGTACAAGATGCCTCAATAAGTACAACGGGCTGATAATGCCAAAGTAAGCATGGTTTTTTATTTTTTATTTTTTTTTACAGATTGTTGAATCACAGTGTTGGGTTGGAGTCTCTGGTCAGAAAGGATCCCGTAAGGGGATTTTAGCTCCATCCATCAAACATTGGTTTAAAATATTTTATTCTGAATTCCACACATGAATCAAATGGCTTCAGTAAACTTGAGTAGGTTGACTGTTAACCGGACATGGGTGCACCAGAAACAATCTATTCGTTGCCGGGAGCTATAAGAGTCTCAAAAGACGTGAGCACACGTCATCACTGCCTGCCCAGAGGTGTGTTCCTGGCGGCTACAGCACTCTGGATGAATGCAAGCAGGACACAGTGCAGTGGCTGCATTCACTGGACCTAAACATTTAGTTAGACGGGCACACGCGAGAAAAAGGAGAAGTGACTAGAAGAAACTACTTCTTTTGAGCAATGTTGAATATCAAGTCCAGGAGCCCATGTGTTGCTTCGTGATGTAATGGATTGTGTAAGTATTTAGCTCAGAGATCAAAGGTCAAATGAATTGTTACCTTTTGGACGTCTTTGCTTAGGAGTCTATAATACATCTTTGCCTTTTCTTGGAGATCAGCGTTACTCTCGCACACTTTGAAACCAGACAGATATCAAGAAGGAAAGTTGAATGAAAGTCAGAAGTACAAGTTTGATTCACATTTTACTCAAAACGTTAATCCAAATTTTTGTGATAACAGCCAGGAGATTTTGAACATGTTGGAATTTTGTCATCTTTTACTGTGGCTTATGGCTACAGCAGCTATGTTAAAGTGATCTAGCCAAAGACCAACAGGCTTTGGCCATGTTGGAATTTTTGTCATCTTTTACTGTGGCTGCGGCTGATGGTTATAGCAGCCATGTTGAAGGGATCTAGCAAAAGACCAGACAGGCTCTGGCAATGTTCATATTGGGCATAATTTACTATGAGTTGACTGTGGCTGATAGCTACAGCAGCCATATTGAAGTGATTTAGCCACCAGGCTTTCGCCATATTGGAATTTGGGTATCTTTTACTGTGGCTGTGGCTGATGGCTACAGCAGCCATATTGAAGTGACCTTGCCAACAGGCTTTGGCCATTTTGGATCTTGGGTATGTTTCACTGTGGCTGTGGCTGATGGCTACAGCAGCCATATTTAAGTGATCTAGCCACCAGGCTTTTGCCATATTGGATCTTGGGTGTCTTTCACTGTGGCTGTTGCTGATGGTTACATCAGCCGCATTGAAGGGATCTTGTTGTAGCCAAAGCTCTTACTCCAGACATGTCTTAGTTATTACCTATAGCATACTCAAGAATCTTCCCTAGCATGTCTTGGCATTCAGCAGGCCTGATAAAGAACAGCTTGATAGTAGCTGTCAGCAAACTCAACTTGACCAGCGTGTTGCCCTCCTCCTCCAATGAGTCTATCATGCTTTCCAGAATGTACGGAGCATCAGGAAGATCCTACAAAAAATCAATGTGAATCAAATCACTCTCAGTCTTAAAACCCCAAGGTAAACTGTGGCATGAAAATCAAAAGATTTTTGTCTGGCAAGGTGGTACCTTAAGTCAACGACTCCAACAGTGTGTTGTAAATTGTTTGGCAGCAACATTTAACTACAGGTCCATTAAGTATCTTAATCACTGTAGCTCGCAAGCCTGAGAAACCTGTTTATGTGCACTACCATCCCTAGTACACGGGACCAACGGCTTACCGTCCATCCCGAGAAGGGCATGGGTTTGTGTCTTGTGTAAGGACACACACAGTTATCCGCCGGCCCACGACCACCTTTGTTGATTACCCAATCAATTCACTGAGTAAAAACCTTGCAGGGAACCAGTAAAAAACAACATCAACTTCACAGCATTTCCAATTTTTTTGTGGTTAGAAAATTTAACAGCTCTACCAAGAAATTAACTTGATCAAGGTGAAGATACTTTTGCTGCCTAGTCAATAGACTGTATACGGCTTGCGTGTATTCCAACATTTTTGGGAACCTTGGGCTCCCACGTACAGTGCTTTATAACGTGTGAAAGTAACAAAAACGCACAGCTTAATGTTTAAATGTTCACAAGGCTTGCACCGTCTGTTATCAAATTATCAAAGGCCCTTGCAATTCCTTTTCTCTAAGTGCTCTTACGCCTCAAAAATCTGAATGCTTGGAACGTTCTAATCGGAGCGGGCGTACATGGACTGGTCCATTGGACCAAATGCCAACACGAATATTCTCTCGTGTAGGAATGATCCCGTAGTTTGGCACATTGTTGCGGTCCAGCAGAACATTCTGGCAGTCTACTGGATTGCAGGCGGACTTTTGAGATGCTCTCTAATGTAAGGTGTTTCCGAGATAACAAATGTTGCCAGGGTTGTATGCTTAATTTAAAACATTTAACAAAAAGAAATACATTCTGAAAATTACCTGGCCATACTGAGCAATCAGCCCAACCAGAGCAGCTTTACCATGAGGCTCCTGAATGAGCTGTTCACAGGATGGAAGCCTCTCCACCACCGCAGGGATGAACTCTTGAAGATGCTCATAACGAAGTATGTCTGAGGATGAGAAGAAAAGAAAAGGCTGAACGACATCTCCCATCACTGTTAAGAACCTCAAATACAGGCTGGGAGGGCCCTCAAATGGAGCTCAAACTACGCTCTAATCAATCAAGAAAGCTGGATGATGAGAGGCAACCTA
>JAJGQC010000023.1:0-40470 GCA_021014325.1 Plazaster borealis
CCTTAAGCTTACTGTGTATTTGGCTGGTCCAGACCTAATTTTTGTAAAAGTGTTTAATTATCGGGGTTTTTATATTTAGTTTGTTTAATCTATTTGCTTGTATTCAGCGCCTTGAGGTGGAGCCGATCTGCAACTGTTTGCGCTTTATAATTTTCTCTTTATTATTATTATTATTATTATTATTTAAAGGTCACTACATCTCGGTGGATCTTGGGTTTTTGGCAATAAATTGTACACTTGCATGGCCTGAAATTTAGTTAAAACCCCAGATGACCCTGCGGTTTGTCCATTTGACCCTATTGTCACAACTCCAGCCACTTAAAAAGAAAATTTCCAGTTTCTTGATTTATTGTTCAATTTCTGTTGTGTTGGTTTTGCTGTTAATGGTGCATGTCACCCACACTTGTTATGGTTCCCCAGCCACACTTTGCGGTTCACCCTAAACAAGTTTTCTTGGCAAGATGTCAATGGCATAAATGTCTTGAGTTTGGGTCCGAGCCCACTATTATTTTGTTCCTGTTAACAGCACATTTGTTGATGTCCTGGCATAGAGTATATCAGTTATACTTACATGTAAACTCCATTTGTTTTTTTCAAAAAATTTCAATATGAATACAAATATGAATGACAATAAAAAAGAAATTGGTGGAAAATGTATGATAATTATGTAAATTATATTAAATAATTTGTTAAACAGAAACAAAAACTCTTATATATAAAGAAAAACTTTAAACCATCAAGTATGATTGTATTTTGAGTTGCCTTGATTTCCTGCCTTTTTAATGCTATGTTCAAATAATAGTATATTTGCAATTTTTGTTAATTTTTTGCACTGGCAGAATAAAAATGGTGTTTTAAAAATGGAGCAAATTTTAAAAACATTCATCTGCAGGATATTTAAAACTGGCATTTGATTTTGTTATTTCATTTTCCGTATCTATAGGTCCACAATTTTACAACAGAGGGTCTGTTCAGTGTTGATGTGAACGCCTCTAACTACCTTGGGAGTGTCCGAAGACATTACATGTGGTAAGTTAGCATTGAGAAATAAATAATTATAAATAGTGCACATGTAGGTAACTGTTAATTATAACACACCAACAAAGGTTTGTGCGCAAATACAAACATTTAAAGCATAAGAAATCAAAACAATCTGTAAGCCTACGCGAGGAACAAGTAGAGCATTCTCCAATGTGTCAGAGTACAATGTGAATATGGGAAACTGCAACAACTGAAACTTTGTTGTCAAAATAATTTGTACCCAATTCTGAAAATGTATATAGACAGCACAAGTCTCGCGCGTATTTGGACCTGTTAAAGTGCGCGAGTTTGTTTCCTTCTCGCGTTAAACCAATGTACGTGGAACCAAAGTGGTCCCAAAAATGTTTGAACATGAGCGTGACTCGCACAGTCTATTAGAAGAAAGATTGAACTTATGATTAAGAATTTATTCATTCGTTATCAATAAGTTTTTCTTTGGTAAATGACTTGTTTAACAATGGCGTTTCCTCATTATGTGACAGGTGGTAGTTAATCGTGAGATAACCAACCTTACCATGTCACTGTCGTCCAACTCTGCCTTCATCAACAAAGTGAACAGCAGCTTGGGGTTACTCATCAACATGGTGGCAACAGCAAGACAGCAGGTGTTGCTGCAGGTAGACTTCGCGATGGCTCGGTGTACAACCACAGCATGTATGACGTCAACGACACGTTCATTACGGTCGGCGATGAGGGAAACGCCCACCTTCATCTGATAGCGAGTTACGGAGAGGGTTGCACTCTGTTCGTCTCTCTGAGCCACAAGTACAGACAGTCTGGCGTGTTCACAGTGGAGACTAAAGTCTACCAGAAGT
This sequence comes from Plazaster borealis, assembly GCA_021014325.1. Lineage (NCBI taxonomy): Eukaryota > Metazoa > Echinodermata > Asteroidea > Forcipulatida > Labidiasteridae > Plazaster > Plazaster borealis. Next base: position 1,857 of record JAJGQC010000023.1, read on the forward strand.
GGACTAGTGAAAGTGTTGGATCGGCAAGATTGGATTCGGCTGTTACAGTACAAGAGGAGCTTGGACCCGTCGAGATTGAAACACAACAGGTGTATGCAACCAACACTATAGCAAACTTAAGCTTACGAGCCCCTGTCGTGACTGCCAACATGTCATATGTGTGGACGCTGTCCTCAACGGATATGATTTTGAATCCTGACTGTCAGGAAACATGCCTGCATAACTTCACAATGCCAGGAAGGTATGTGGTAGAGGTGACTGCCTCTAATCTAGTGAGCACATCCCACGTGCAGACTATTGTCACTGTCCATGAGGCTGTCAGTGATCTTGTCCTGGATGGTGGCAGCAGTGGGATACTAGCAACAGGCACCACGGTCCAATTTACAGCCTTCACGGGAACAGGAAGCGATGTCCAATTTACGTGGTCCTTCTCAGATCTCCTGGGCACCACAGAACAAATTGACGGCCTTGTGAATGGAGTCCCCATCTCTCATGTCAACCACACGTACTTAACAAGTGGCATGAATAATGTAAGTGTCACTGCTGGCAATCTCATCAGCTCTCAGACTGTTTACCTCTCCCAGGGGATTCTCATTCAGGACCCAATTGTGGGCCTCAGTCTTTTCAGCAACAGCCCAACCTTACTCGGCTCCCCGACACTCATCAATGTCACTCTCCTTCAAGGAACACAAGTGATGTTCACCATTGACACTCCTCGAGGCCCTGTGACACCGCAAGTTCAGTACATTGAAGAGAGCCAAGCCTACGTCTTGGAATTCATCTTGAGTACCCCTGGAGTCCTCCTTGCTACTGTTGTGGCCAGCAACAACGTCTCCTCGGAGAGTGAGTCTCTTGGATTGGTTATTCAGGAAAGCATTGACACCGTCTCCATTCAGGAGTTTTATCCCGGAAATGGGCAGATGATTTTACTTGCGAGGCTGAATGGTAGGTTTTGATGTAAAAATTCAACAAATCGTTTGTTTCCACGAAGTTTAAGTGAATTTCGTTTAAATTAACGTTTGTCCTTAGTTGTGGTAAAATACAAAAACAACAAACACATTATTATTATTATAATTTATACACATGCAAAACATTGCATCTTGGCATGGAAAGACGAGTAAATTTAAGGGAAAGGTTCTTCAGGTTTTGAAGTGAACTTTAAAAACTATGGGTTTTTTTTCTCCATGGTTTATTATTTGGAGAAAACAGACGAGAGAGCCAACAATGTTTGATACAAGCTCATAAGTACTCCAGAGAAGATAGTGAAAACACGGTTAAACAGACACTGAGAGAATTTTTTATTGAATCCCCATTGTCTTGGATTCATTTTCTTGCACTTTCTTTTGCAGGTGAGATAGCCAACCGTACCGATGTGATGTACACATGGTTCACCAGAGGGAATAATGCAACAAGTGCCAGCCCTGTCTTAGTCTTGCCTGTGTGCTTAATGCCAGAGTTAGTCTCCGTTCAAGCCAGTAATCAAGGTATGGTCCAAAGGACAACATGTAGATCTGTTAAGTGGGATATGACCAAAGGAAAAAAAGGACTTGAATCAGAGATTAAGCTGCAATCTGTGACAACCTGTTGGTGCCCCACCTGAACGAACGTTTAGTAAAAAAACCTAAGTATTATCTGAAAACTGATGGCGTCATATTAAACTTTAAGTGAATACATGTATACTGAACACAATTAGGAAAATACAAAAACAAATATAAGGTACACCTGCTTAACAGAAAAAAATTGTACTTGAATTGCTCTTTTTTGGGAGGTTGTAAAAGAAGTGGAATTACCAACTCTCGTTTTCCTAATTTTATTGAGAATTCACTCCTTGTCCGGTAAACTCCTCACCCTGGGGCCTTACCCAACCCCTCTCAACCTGTCATCCGTTCCCCCCACAATAGGAACATCTGAAGATTCAATTAAATTCTGCATCTCTTTGGAACAGCCTATAATCTCATCATCCAGTCCCTCTACATTCACCAATCCCTCGCCTATTTTTAGAAGAATGAGTTCTCATAAAAGCCATGTTTTATTGACTTCTTTCGTTGCCAGTTTGCTTTCTTTCTTTTCTTTGTGTACATGTATGTACACATTGTGTGTTCTCCAACCTTTCCATGTGGTTTCAAAGATACTGGTCATCTGTCAAATTGGTCTCCACATGTCGAGTGGACCAAGTGACATTCAGACATGGCGGTGTCTAGGTTGAAAATTGGCTTCGGTGCTGGCAAGTGATACAGTGTTTAGCAGAGGATCTGTCCTTAAAGTGACTACTTGAAAATTGGCTTCAGTGCTGGCAAGTGATACAGTGTTTAGCAGAGGATCTGTCCTTAAAGTGACTACTTGAAAATTGGCTTCAGTGCTGGCAAGTGATACAGTGTTTAGCAGAGGATCTGTCCTTAAAGTGACTACTTGAAAATTGGCTTCAGTGCTGGCAAGTGATACAGTGTTTAGCAGAGGATCTGTCCTTAGAGTGACTACTTGAAAATTGGCTTCAGTGCTGGCAAGTGATACAGTTTAGCAGAGGATCTGTCCTTAAAGTGACTACTTGAAAATTGGCTTCAGTGCTGGCAAGTGATACAGTGTTTAGCAGAGGATCTGTCCTTACAGTGACTACTTGAAAATTGGCTTCAGTGCTGGCAAGTGATACAGTTTAGCAGAGGATCTGTCCTTAAAGTGACTACTTGAAAATTGGCTTCAGTGCTGGCAAGTGATACAGTGTTTAGCAGAGGATCTGTCCTTAAAGTGACTACTTGAAAATTGGCTTCAGTGCTGGCAAGTGATACAGTGTTTAGCAGAGGATCTGTCCTTAAAGTGACTACTTGAAAATTGGCTGTTCTACAGATGTTCTTTAAAAAATAATCAAAATTTCACTCATGGAACTAGAACGTGCTTGATAAATTAAAGTGTTACACAAAGTGAGATTTCTCTCTCAATTTTCTCTGATCTATTGTTCCGACCGTGAGATTTAAGAAGCTGTTCCCCTTGTTGACTAGGTTTTGTTCTATTGTCTAGCCAGCAAGCTCCATCGCGTGCAAAGGCTGTGCACTTTTCAACTTCTTAAAATGGTAACCAGCACGATCTTTATGTTGTTTAATTGATTGACGTCAGCCCTCCCCTGAGCAACTAATAAGGCGCACCGCCAGTGCTGGTTGGCAGCGAGTCGTTAAATTCTCTTTGATTGATCAATTGTGTCTGGCTGGGGTTAAGACAAATAATTCCTTTGTGATTAATTAGTTTGTTGCCAGACTATGAACCCAGTCAGGGAAATTGAGGGGGGGGGGGGTCAGGTGGGGAGGGGGCGGGGGTTGCGACTTTGTAGGAGTCGGCTTCCAGATAATCATCTTTTGTATTTTGGGTTTAGCACTTGTCTAAACTGGTTTGCTTTGGCTGTTGGCTTCAAAGTAAAGATGTAGCAGCGGTGCAGCGTTAGTCATAGCCACTGACAAACGGAGGGTGGGGGAGGGTGGGGGAGCGGAAGTAGTTAGCACTCCCTCTCTGCTCTCCCTGGGTCTGCCACTGGTGTCACACACAGGGTTCTCCCAAGGTTTTTTCAAAACTGGGGGGCATTCTGGACCTAAATTTTGGGATCTTTGGCCGAAGCACGCTGAATTGAAACAAGGTCTTCGGAATGTTTTCTGCTTGGTGTTTATTTTGGTTTTAAACGCCCTACTGCGCAATCTGGAGAATTCTATATGGTTTTCTCATTATGTTTTTTGTGGAATTTTTTAATTTTTATTATTATTTTTTGTATTTTATAAATCGGCCAAAATTTGCCCGTATCGGCACGCACATGGCGCATATATCGCCCAATACGCTAACTTGTGCATGGGGAGAAACCTGGTTCACTTTTGATAAACTTTCCCTTTAAGTTATTTAATTCTAAGTTTAATCACTTCCTCATTTACATTAACTTTCGTCATAGTTGTTGCCAGCTTTTCTGAGATCTTGGCTGAGTCGGCTCCTGCCCAGTCATCGTACTCCCTTGATTATTCCGTCTTCGGTGAGGCAGGAAAGCCTTCATCTTGGACTTTCCAGGTAGGATGAAACATTTTGAATTTATTTGCTTTCTTGTTGAAAATCACACCGATTCCTTATTTCTTGAAATTTCGTAAATTTAATTTTCTGATTTGATTTTCTTCAAGGATATCTGCAATTGTTTTTCTTTTTTCTTTGTGGAGTATTGATTTTAATGTCTTTAACTAATTTCTAAGAGAACTGAGTATAAAATTACGTTTTAAAACATAGGTTTTCTTGCTTGTGTTTTTTCCTTCTTTATTGAATATGCAATGAATGGAGTGTGTGGCCAAGCAGTCAAGCTCACTGGACTCAAGCTTTGGTGTTCCTTATCAGCAAAGTGTAGGTTTGAGTCCCAGTCTTGACACTTGTGTTCTTAGCGAAGACACTTTACCATTATTGCTTCGTCCTTCGGATGAGACGTAAAGCCATAGGTCCTGTGCATTGTGTAATGCACGTAAAAGAACCTTGTTGCATTTATCGCTAAGAGAAGGGGTTTTTCCCCAGTGTTTCTGGCAGTGGCTACTGAGTGCGCCGCAGCACCTTTTAAACCCTTTTAAGGTGCTAAATAAATGGGTCTCATAACTCAAAAATTTCAAAAACCTTTATTCAAAATCGTTCTCTTTTTTAAGCACCTTGAGTACCTTATTGGTAGATACCTTTGCTATATAAGACTCCGGTATTAATATTTTGTTTATACAATTTTTAAAGTTTTGTTGTTCTCTTTGTGGAATAATGGGTGTACTTTATTTTAACACATGCCTATTCTTTTAACCATTACCCTTACTGCCACTTTTGGACGTAGAGTAAGTATTTCTCTGATCAAAACATCACCAGTTGATATTTGTGTGTTATTTATTGCTGTGATTTGATGAAGCACTTTTTGAATTGTGTCTTCAGTAATTCTATGGATTGTTTTATTTTCATTTGTAACGAGTGTCAATGCTGCTGTAGATCAATGTTGTCCACAATTTGGTTTAAATATGTCTGTACAAACAAACAAGCTCAGGAATACATATGTCTGTACAAGCAACAAGCAGTGAATGCCTTTGATCAGCGTTCTCTCTTAACAGTGGTCCAGTGGCCAAATGCCAGCTAAAACACCAGAGGACCAGTCAAAATGCACTCCAAGTGGTCCGACTGGCATGTTCAGTTTGAAAAGCTTCCTTATTTCATTTGAAATGTGGACCAGTGAAAAATGTGATGGACTAGTGTAAATGCCAAGCTAACTGGTCCTGCTGGCCAGTCACTAAAAAAGTTAAGGGCAAATCCTGTGTCACTCAGTGAAAGAACCTGCCTGCAATCATTCTCCCTACGGAAATAGTGCCCTCCCCCACAAGATATTCTAGAAAAAATCACCTCACTTTTGTTTGTGGTGTTTGTGCATGTGTGTATATGTATTAATATACTACCCATTTACATTTGTTTTCATAGATTCTTTATGCACATTTACAAACTTGCGAAGTTATCAAAAAAACAGTAATTTTGAAATAGGCTTTTTGAAATGAATAGATGTATTCTTTATAAGTCTTGGAGTTTGTATGAGTGTTATTTTTATTAGTTTTTGTAAAAGTCATTAAGAGCTAGATACGTGTAGCTCAATTGGTAGAGTGCTGGCACAGAATCTGGAGGTCGCAGGTTCAAAACCGTTCCAGTAAAAAAAAATAGTTCACCTCAAAATTATATAATTTTTTTCTCAACTATTAAGTTTTTATTTTTAAACTTTTAGCAGAAATCTACTCTGATTTCACTGCTGTCAGTAAGGACTTTTACAAACACAGTTCTCTGTACACTGAAAGACAGTACAAATTGCTGGATTTTGGGGTCGGCGAAAAATTGACAATGGTGCCCATGTGGTTTTCCCGTCCTCAATAGCATGTGGTTTTTCCGTCCTCAATAGCATGTGGTTTTTTCCTCTTCATAAGTCCCCTATAATCTTCAGGGAAATGTGGTGGAGCTTTGATTGAATGTGGGTATATGCTCCATGGACTGTCTGTAGACAAGGGGCTTGAGGAAGTGGGACTGGGCGTGACCATTGATCAAGATTAATGGGACCAAGTCATGTTTGCATTGATCAGAGGGGCGGTGATGTTTTTGGGGAAGCAGTCGAGGGGTGCTCCTATTTTTCTATAGCTACTTATTTCTTCGATTTGTGTTTTCATTTAGTTCTAATGTATTCAATTTGAAGGGGATGCGTGGTGTTGTGGAGTTTGAAGTAACCAAGCCCAAATGAAGTTTTGGAAAAGTACTTAAAGAGACTTTAAATGCCAACATTAATGTTTGGGATGGTTAATTATCGACAATAAAAATCGATTAATTTTAGTCAAAAATACTGACTGACTAAACAAAAAAAATAATTCCAGTGACAACCCAGTACCAATCCAAAATACAACAATGTACGTATTTTCCTTTGAAGCTAAGACTCAAGAGCAGAAATCCTACGTACACGGTCAGGTCGTGATGATGTGACAGGGTTCAACAGGGCTCGAATTTGGGGGAAAAACTCAAAATATTTACAGGACCAGAATTTGAGTTACAAGACCAGAATTGAAATGAGAAGAAAAATTCATTCACAGTTTAACAATTGAACTGTTTGAATTTGAAAAAGCACTAAGACTTAAGAGAAGATTTTTCTCATTTTGTATTATGGAAAAGTATTCTTCAATCATCAACAGATATTTTATTTATCAGAGGTCAACATTTGAACAAAAAACACAAGACTGCCAGACTTGTCTGGTCATGAGTTTACTGGCCGGATGCTAAAATCACTGGCCTCGGGCCTGTGGTCCAGTGTAAAAGCCTTTTTCAAAATATTAAAATTATTGAAAGGAGTCAAGACGCAAATACAAGCCATTTAGTGGAATGATTGAGAGGGTCAGTTAACCAGAGGCCAACCACTTCTGTCAGGAAAGTGTGCCAAATTACCCCGGAAAATCTGTGCCAAGTCTTCTGCTGCTGAGGTCGTGGCCCTCGGGCAGAGTCCCAGGGGGGTGGTCCTGGTGTCTCCAAAACTCTAAATCCGATCTGATATCGAAATGTAATTCACATGTGGTGTAAAGTTCCTCTGCCTTTTTGTATGCCGGCTTGGAAAAGGGGATTCGGAAGCGAGAGTCCTTTTCAAACTGCACTGTACTTTCTTTGGAAACAAAGAGTAGAAATGTACATGTATGTAGGCCTACACAGGTACTTTCCGTGTTGACTATGTATTATTTAAATTCCTACCCTTGTCCAAGGCGGTTGCACTGTTGCAGGGCCCTCCCCAGGATTTGTTCAAAAGTGGGTAGCATTCTGGACCCAAATTTTGGAAGAATGGCCAAAGCACACTGAATTAAAACGAGGTCCTCAGAATGTTTTCTACTTGGTGTTTATCTTGGTTTTAAAAAGCCCTACTGTGCAATCTGGAGCGTTGACAAAAATGTTTTTCGCGCTGCAGGAAGCCTTGTCCTAAATAAAGAGCGTTTACAAGGCTAGTCAATTCCATTCAGTGTTCACAAACTTGCTACGCATGAAATCACTTCTGTGCTACACATGGTATTTTGTGGAAGAGGAGAGTAAGCAGAGATTGCAATTTTACCAATTACTAGTATTTACAGTTCGGAGTGCTGTATGTACACAGATCAAAGCATAACCATGGAAGAAGGGTGAACACACAAAACGTTCACAATGTCACTTTCAACATGTGTCCGGAAAAACCCACAAAATTATCCAATAGAAATAGAATTGGTTTTGAAGTTGTTTTGTCTCAAAAAGCAATTTACAGGCAACCAGTTCAAGACAATCTAAAAGAAGGATAAACTCCTAAATTTCAATTTTCATAGAATAGGTGACAGTAAGACAATGTCCCTTGACCCTCATGGTACTGAAGTGTTTGTTCCCTCTGCATGCAGTGCAAATGGTTGCCTCTAATAAGTTGCCAGGAACAAAAGTTGCCTGTGATTTAGAGGTAGCTTTTTTAATGCCATTTCAGGGTTTCCGCTATACTGGTCCCAGCTGTTTACCTGCATCAAAACTTACCACATTGTTGTTTTACACCCACATTTTTATTGTTGGTGCCTGGTAAAAGATTTAATCTTCTCTCTTTTGCTTGGTTATGGTGATCTCCCCACCCCCCCCCCCCTCCTTAACAACCCCATCAAATCTCTGGGTCACCCTGCTAGACGCACAAGGGGTGAGAAATTTCAGACTTTTATCGGAATTCAGACTCTGTAATGTTTGCCTGGTGAAAAAAGTAGCTGTTATTTTCTCCTGCTTTTTAATCTGCATTGTTGGTGCTGAAGATCCTGTTCCCAAAAGCTCTTCGAAATCTGCAGCTACAGGGGTTAGCAAAAGGTGGACTTTCTTGGACACTTCATCCAAGTTGCTGGCCGACTTTTGTTAAAGTTTTGGTTGTGTTGTCATTTAGCCCTCGAGAAAGACTCCGCTAGGGTCGAAACGTCAGGTCACTTACTTTTGTTTTGCATTTATACCATAGGTCCATGGGTCCTCTTGGTTGGTATCTGAGTTTGCAACAGCTATTTTTGTATTTTCTCAAAGTTTTGTTTTGGCACCTGTCCAAGAGCATTGTCTGAGTTCATTGTTTTTCTTCCAGGAATGACTCTTTATATACTTGTTTGTTTGTGAAATTGTTGATGACATCTCGTCCGCTCCAGTAGAAATAGAACTTGATGTGATGGTACATCTGTAGGTCCTCATCCCCTTACCCACAAAGCTGCTAAATATAGACTGTTATCATACCTGTCACTATCTTGGGTGATGTTCCCTGTATCCAATAACAGTATTGAATGCTTGTAGTGATTGCACACAAAAAAAGAAACCAGACTATTTTTTCGTCTTCTTGCAGCCTCAGTTTGGTAACGGTGATTTTGATTTCAGAAAAATCAAGATGGCCACTCCATGTTAACAGTCTGTTGGAATCCTTTTTATTAAAAATGGTTGAATACGAGTACTTGTAAATTTTACTCGGTAACTTTCTTCAAAATCAGCGAAGCACATGACAAAAATTATTCTTTAGTTTTACAAAACAATTTACAGACAATCAATGTAAATTAAATAACATATGTAATTTTTCCCTCATCAATTTGAAGAACATGATGTTTGTGATCACACAATTTGTGAAACTATTATAAACAGACTAAGTATAACCATACTCCGAAGTTGCACAGATAACTAAATATAAACCTCTTAAATTCAAGTTGTGCGTGTCGCATACTCAAAAAGGGGAAGGTGTCGACGGGGATGTGTGTACCCTGTTTGTATCCTTATAGTGGATGTGATCACACTATTCAGGGGGAGATGTCAGTGAACTTAGTGATCACAGAAAAAAACTTCTCTTTGCTGGTTATCTGCTTCCCCCTTTCCCCCAAAAAAGAAAATCAAAAATCAAATTGTTAAATTACAAATCGTGCACCATAATAATAACACTATTCAGAAAGAAAATGTCAGTGAACTCCAGTCTTCACAGTGAAACCTCCTCTTCGTGTAACTTGATTCCCAAATTCTCCCCAGCATAAAGCTCCACTCGCAAATTTGATTAACGAGTGTTGACACGCGTCCCACTGTTTGGGAAAACGTTTGCGGACCAACCGCAACATCCTTTTGTTTGCAGGCCCCGAGAAAAGAATAAAATTGCTGCCAGGTTTTGTTGCTTCCTAGTGTGCTGGCGACAGCAACTATTAAACTGCTGCTATTGAGCTTGTAAATTGAATTATCTGCTACCCATTGCGTCACAAAGCATCCCTTATCACCAGGTTTATATAAGGAGCATTGTTTGACGTTCTGTTCTGCTCTTCGGGACAGGATGGACACAAATTTGCAATGTCTGAGGGCTTGGCTCTCGCTCACTGTGCATTTAATTCAATTCTCCTAATTTATTTGAACTCACAGTTCTTTGCCAAGAGAGGGGAGGATTCATAAGGGCAAGCAACCTTGTTTACAAATTACTTGGTACCTCTGTCTTCTGAGCTACAGTGATTAAGTTTACTTTTTTGAGGCATCCACGGTTCATGACCAGAAACAATTAATAATGGTAATGTAGTGCTGAGAGTGTGACTAAATGTAACACTGGAAGTGTGACAAGATTATAGCTTACGGTTATAATGATAAACATTAGAAAATTCTTAAATCCAAAAGTATCAAAATTGTTTTCTTGAAAAAGTTTAAGGACAAAGTACAAGATTTGTTCTTCTTCTCGAGAGCACCTAACTAAACAGCAACATTTAAGTCAAATTTCAATACATTATTTAAACCTTATCATCTAAAAGTAAAGTGAAATAATCCCAAACATGCTGAAATTTTTTCTAGTGAAAACAAGAGAGAAGATAACTTGAAGTTCTTGAATTTAAACTCTTTAAATTCAGGTTTTGTTTTCACGATAATGCAATACCAAACGGGAAAAAAAAACTTGATGGAATTTTGTGATGTGGATATAGTTTGGCCTCAAACTTTATTTCATCATCCTAGGTAACTTGAAGTTCTTGAATTTAAACTCTTTCAATTCAGTATTTTTTTTATGATAATGCAATACCAAATGGGGAAAAAAAACTTGATTAAATTTTGTGATGTGGAAATAGTCTGGCCTCTAACTTTATTTCATCATCCTTTAAAAAAAAAAAGGTAACCTGAAGTTCTTGAATTTAAACTCTTTAAATTCAGGTGTTTTTTTTTACGATAATGCAATACCAAACAGGAAAAAAAAATTGATGGAATTTTGTGATGTGGAAATAGTCTGGCCTCAAACTTTATTTCATCATCCTTGAGACAATTAAGAACTCAGTAGGGGGTTGGAACTGGAGAAAACTTGGTTTGGGTTCTGGCGCTTTGTCTGTTCAGAAATTGAAATTCCACTTGTGTGATCTTGGGGGACGCATTACATCACGTGGAATGCTTTGTCTGGAAGACAATTAAAATGGCATGTGAGTTTGGAGTCAAACACTTGGTCCTCTTGCTCCCAAGAGTCTCTGGTGTTGTGGGCCACACAGAATGAAGGCGGTGATCTGTCAGAGCATGAAGAACTCTTGACACTTTTATGTCTTTAAAGGCACTGAACACCTTTGGTAATTGTCAAAGACCAGTGTTCTCACTTGGTGTATCCCAACATGTGCATAAAATAACAAGCCTGTGAAAATTTGGGCTCAATTGGTCATTGAAGTTGCAAGGAAATGATGAAAGAAAAAAAACCCCTGGTTGTACAAATTTGTGTGCTTTCAGATAGGAATAAAAGGCTTCTTGCAAGAAGTTTTAATTATTTTGGTGAGAAATTACCTCTTTCTCAAAAACTATGTTACTTCAGAGGGAGTCATTTCTCACAATGTTTTATACTATCAACAGCTCTCTGTTGCTCATTACCAAGTAAGTTTTTATGCTAATATATATTTTGAGTCATTACCAAACGTGTACAGTGCCTTTAAGAAGCCAGTCTTGAACAATGAAGTGTGATCCACATTTGGAACATATTGTTTTGAAAATAGCTGTGTAGATCAAGTTCGCCACGTTTAAAACTGATATTTTGAAATCCTTTATCTTAAAAATTGAGATAAGGTAAACGCTTTAATAATAATGGTTGTCTCTGGCACTTGTCATGATCATACTTCTGCAACTCAGTTAAACAAAAAAAATTGTCTCTACATTTTGACTCCTCCCAATAAGTATGAACATAAAAAATGTGTTTAAAAGATTTCTCAAAGGGTGCAACCAACTTGAACTTAAACTTGAAGATTGAAATATTAAATATTAAAGGTTTAGTATGAAAGTTTTAAATATTCAGCAACTAATTTAAAGTTTGTTTTCAGACAAAATGTCATTGTTTCGCGAAAAGGAACATTTTATCACGTTTCTGCGTTTTTACTACGTGTAAAACGAATTCCATGAGGACTCGGCGAAGAATGCCGATCGCTATTGGAAACTTGTCACGGTCTGTCTGCTTTCTGGTATGAAAAACGAAGTCACTGCTTTACGACTTAAAAATACATGTTGATAAAAAAAGATTGAGAGTGTGTCGCGTGGGGTTAATCAGAAGTAGGTGACAGTAGGGTGGCTTAAAGATGCTACCTCGGGGGTAGCAAGGATAACCACAAAATGGCAGTTCCCTTGTAATGGAACATTCAGAGTCTTCAGGTTAATTTTTACGGATCGTTTTCAGATTGAGGCAGGCATGATATTCTTCCTACTTTAATCTGATTTCCGATTGTTTTTTTCCCCTCAGAAAAATCAGCAAAACTGCTGTTAAGTAGCCTGAACAAAAGTCTATAAAAGCCTATAGCCTACTATATGTAGGTCAGCCCTTGCACTCTGACAGAATGTTCCTACTTTGTTTCTGAGGGCCTAGTATGTCTGGATAGAGGGTTGGGATGATGCCTCCCAACATGTGCCATAGCAGTCAGAATCACTGGTTTTCTTTTTACAAGAAACGGACCTGAATTGAAATACTTTCAAAGTCAAGACAACAGCATTTGAAGACCCTCCAAATCACTGTCGCTTGTTACAGTTGCTGTTTAGCCAAAATGAGGCCAATATGAAACATGTACAACATTCCTGTAAATACATAAAGTGGGTCTTAATTCCTCTCGCTGTTTTCACCTAAACTTTCTGTAAACACAAAGTTTGATGAAATTATTGCAGGTAGGTTGTGTATTACATTACATGTATGTTCCTTGAAACAAGATGGGTATGAAAAAATATAATAAATAGATGTTACTTTTTCATTGGGGATAAATAGGATTTTTTATGTGTGTTTGTGTTTACCCATACATGTACATCGATGTGTGTTAAGCACTGTTAAATCAGTAACTTCTTGAGTCCTGTGAAAATAAAAATCAACTGGCATATTGCTGAGGTGGGATTTGAACCTGTGACTTTTGCCATTCTAGAGCATATGTCTTACTGATTGTCCAACGAGCTTGCCGAGTAGCTAGAGGCAGTTCAAATTCTATAGTTTAGCAGTGGGTACCGCAGTTTTTTGTTGTTGGTATGAACTTATTCGTCCTCAAACCGTATAGCAAGAAATTAATTGACATAAACCAACTCGTACGTATGTGGGAGAGCTGCACGCGCGCTGCCATTGCTGGGGTGTTTGCAGTGCAAGGTTTGGTACAAAGATACATTGACAAATCGTAAGTCTTTTTTACTTTTTATGTGAGTTAGGTGTCTTTCTCAACGATTATACAATTTTCCTGACAGAACAGCATGGCATAACGATGTAGAACACTGATCATAAATATTTGCAATTAAAAAACATAAACTGAATCCTGAAAAACGGTGCAGACAGTAGGGCCTAGGTGAGTTTAAGTGTGATAGACACGGAAACTTCACGGTTGGACTTAAAATAGGTTACAACAGCAAGGGGTTGTCAGAATTTCAGTATTCACTTTCTGTTTTAGTTGCAAATATTTGATAAAAATGTTCTACATCATTATGCCATGCTTTCCTGTCGGGTAAATCGTGTAAGGAAGACACTTAATTTACCAAAAAGTAAAAAAGACAACACGAATATTCGATGTCTTGTGTACAAAACCTTGCGCAGCCAGCACCCCATCAATGGCGGTGCGCAGCCCTTGTTTGGATTGGTCTATATTGATGTAATTTCCCTTAAAATCCATTACATACATTGACATGTACATCACACAGTTTCCATCAGTACAGGAACTCGCTTGACGGGGTCAATGTCCTGATCATCAAACAGGGGTGACACATACCCCCCCCCCCCTCCATACAGGAGCCTTTTTATTGCCTCCCCTAATCAGAAGTTGATCCCTTTTTATTGGAAGCAGAAATGTGATTTCCACATTGTGTTACTTCAATCATGCATTAGGGCTGAAGCTGTTCAACAGATTGCCCAATTTCCTGTTTCACTTGGAGAAGGTTTTCTCTTAACTGAGATAATAATCTGTGTCTGGAATTTTTAAATTTATTTAAGTTTCACTTACTCCAGAGTAAAGCTCTTGATATTGCAAAATTGTTTACAGGTTTCTTAATACACGCCTTTTCAAATAGAAAACAGTTTATTTGTTCAGCTGTGTTTAGATTTGTTATTTCTCATTTTGTTTCTGGTCTGAAAAAACAAATTCTGGTACGGAATTAAGATTCTAGGCTATAAGCCCTGCGGTCGTCTTGTGGATTTTTGCCCCAAGTTTGAGCCCTGCTTGCTACATCATCCATGTCCTGGTACACAAAAGGGTAAAACTAAATACAGTACTCTCTGGTGATGTTAAATTCACAGATCTCCGATGATGGCAACACTCCAGTACAAGTCCTGGTCAACCAAGGAGGCAGTGCCCCAAACACATCCTATACTGCCACTCCAGGTTCCCCTGTCACCTGGAACCACACTTACCCGCACCCAGGGGTATACCTCGTTCATCTGTGGGTCAGTGGGGCTGGGGAAGAGGTAACAATGCAGACAATAGTCGTGATGGAGACAAAGGTCAGCGGAGTTGAGCTTGCTGGTCCAGCACTTAGCAAGTTCTATGGGTGAGTTGGTTCATTTTTAAAGTTTGAGAAAGTTCAGGGAATCGTTGATGATAACCATGGAAAGATACAAGCTCGATAGGCCTTTTCACACTACAGAAAATCTGTTTAGGACACGGGTCCGATTGGGTGGTTTGGTTGGTGTAGTGGTATCTTTCCTTGCCTTCCACCTCTAGGACCCCGGTTCCACGAATTCCACCGGGGGGGACTGTGGATTGGGTTTTCAGTCCCTACCTGACTGCGTGGGTTTTCCCTGGAATATTTCTCTGGGTTTTTCCTCCCACATCTAAAACTGAATTTTCTTTCTTTGTATTTTTTCCGTGGGGTTCTTGGCTAGTTTGGTGATTAAGTTTGCTTTTCTGAGAGTCCTTGGCTTCACAACCAGAATTAATAAATGAAATTAATAAATGAAAGTAAATGATCCGTGTAAATCTGGACTGACCTTTTCACACTACAACATTTCAACACGGTGTTGATCTGTGTAGAGCGCTAGATCCGTGTCGAAACCAACCCTGCTCGGGAAGTGGGTAAGAGCTCTTGATCCGCAATGTCGAAAATTTCAACACGTGTCGAAAGCCGTAGATTGAACACTCATTGGGTTAATTTTTCGATCCGTGTTGAGCGTGCGTGGTGCCATTCGCACACTGTATTGTAGGACCCTGATGTTGCGCAGTGCTAGTGTGAAAGTAGAGCGAATTTGAACCCCGTTGAAATTTTACCAAACCAACACGGAGTTGTGTGAAAATACCTTATGTCTGGCATGTCCTCGCAGGAAGTTTCATAAATTATGACAGTGATTACCACTAAAACCAATTGCAAATTACAATTCCAGATGAATCCTCACAATTTTCCATGATTTCAGGATTTTCTCAAAACCTCCGTTAGCCTTTAAATTTTCTTGAAAGAAGTAAAACAGTCGCCAAAGGGAGAAAGAAAAAGTCCACATTGTGTCTAAACCTTTAGATTTGTATTTCTGATGATGCACAGTCTGTAAACTTGCTCAGTTGTAACATCTGAATCACATCATTTACAGGATTCTTGAAGGTTTTTTTGTTACCTTTTTGTTCCCAATTGTTTTATTATCTTTTTCATACGGTGGAAAATCTTCAATGAAAGAATAATATCTTGATTTCATATTTTATTATTTTTATTTTTCAGAACTGTTACCTCTCAGTCTTGGGCGGTTAAGCCGTCATCAGGTACCGATATTTTATACTCTTTGACCATTGCGCCGATTGAGACAGACTATTCCGTCGCACTGAGTGGATCAGTGGAGACAACTCTGGTTCAGGTAGCTGGCTCACACACAAATGTAAGAATTCTTTTCTTTCTTATAAAGGGTCAAGGTGGGGAGGGAGGGAGGGACTTGTCTAAAATGGATTGCTAAGCCTTTACACTGTGGCCATATTTGTGCATAAATATACGCAGGGTTGGATGTTACAAGGAGTTTGGTTTCATAAGTTTGCAGTATTGCAAAGGTGATTATTTTTTTTGTGACTGGTATTTAGAAATAATATTCTGTAATGATTGGTGTTAAAATGGCCTGACTGATTTGGTTGTGAGTGGTTAAATTGATATATGTCAAAGTTGCATCATGAAATAATGAAGCCGATGATGGATATTTCATGATGGAAAACATAGCTGTGATTATGATTGTGTCAACTTTAGGCCGGGTCTGTATTGGCAGCTACAGCTACGGCTAAGACTGTTGCTTCAACGCACGATGACGGAAATCTAGCTGTAGCCGCCAATTTGGACTCGGCCTTAGTCAGAAGAGGATCTTGGAAACTGTCAACAGGACTGCTCATCAGGCATTGTGACCATTATTTCCTGTGAAGAAGTATGATATAATTTCCAAGCACATAATAAAAAAACAAAGAGG
Source organism: Plazaster borealis (assembly GCA_021014325.1). Lineage (NCBI taxonomy): Eukaryota > Metazoa > Echinodermata > Asteroidea > Forcipulatida > Labidiasteridae > Plazaster > Plazaster borealis. Next base: position 18,214 of record JAJGQC010000023.1, read on the forward strand.
GTTTCACTCGAATTCCTGCATTGTAAATTTGTCAACATTATTCCACAGATTTCCATCCCATTCCATGGCCCCGGAAGTTACAACGTTACCCTCCAGGCCAGTAACTTCATCTCTTCCGTCAAGCTCCACTCTGAAACCATCCTGCAGCAGCCCATTATCGATGCCAACGTTCTTGTCAAAGCCGCTCTCATCACCACGCCTTCCGTCTTTGAGCTCGTCGTCAAAGGCGGGCCGCCTTTTGACTTCCAGATTGAATGTGGGGATGGGGAAATTCTCGCTCTGTCATCCGAAGACGTTGCAGAGCTCGGAAACGAAGTCATCAACTACGTGTTTGATCCACCTGTGTGTATCTACACTCTCAACAAGACCTACTCGAGTCTTGGGCGTTATGAGAGCTCCTTCACAATCAATAATCTTGTCTCGGGGAAGACGGCCACTGCGACAGCTCGAGTTGAGGAGATGATCTCTGGGCTCAGCATCACATCTGAGAGTTTGCCATTGTTGGCTATCGGGCGGTCGGTGGTGCTCACAGCGACAGTAGAAAGTGGCAATGACGTAGAATTCTCCTGGGATTTTCAGGATTCGGAACACCGCACTACCTTAATGAAGTAAGTGTAAACATACCTGGATGACCTCTTGGAGATCAAAGTTCCAGGCCGAACATCTACATGTACTGTTGGAGAACTTTCGACAGTTTTCCCCGAAACCATTTATAGATAATTACAAATTCAGGAGACTCTCTGAGAGTGAGATAGTTCTAATGCTAGAGCACTCTAAGTGCCTTTTCCAAACCTTGGCTGGGGCTCTGGCTCCAATGTGGGCTTCGTCATCAATTTTGAAGCAGTTTTGAAGCATTTTTGAAGCAATATATATCCCCAATATGACACACTATTACACAAGTATCCCTCTTTCTTTTTTATCAAAGCTGCCTCAATGAAAGCAGAGCCACACATACGTTCAGCCTGCCCGGAACCTACCAAGTCTCGGTCAGTGTCAGTAACGATCTCCAACCCCAACCCCTGATGGTCGTGTACCCCCAGCTCTTCCTGGTGCAAGAACTCGCCTTCGGCCTGGAGCTACAGACGCCCGCAGGGCTACCCCGTGGGGCGGCGCTATACGACTTCAGGGACTACTGGGCGACAAACACGCTGGTGTTCGAGGCAAGCTGTTGGGGTTCTGACATCTTGTTCTACTTTGAATACGGCGATGGGACTGTTGAGAAAGTCGTCGGTGTGTTGGATTTGTTCGGAGCATACAAAGGTTCTGGAAACCATCAATATTTACAAGGTAAATTTATAAGTTGTCTTTAAAGTAGCTTATACCTGTTTCACTGCTGAAAGATGCCAATTTTCCTCCAACATGCTGCCCTAACTTGTAATCTCTGATCTTATTTGTCCACCTATAGAATTTTCCCTGTTTTACGTGTTTCCATTCCCTAATGATTTGTGAATCATAAGAAACAATAAAGAATATATAATAAGTTCCATTTGGGGATTCTATAGGGCTCAGAGAAGTTGATTTTATTTTTTAAATTGATAACTTTCTTCATTGTCAGTCCATTGATTTTTCACCCTTGTTTACAGGTTTCCTCAGGCTTGCGAGCTACAGTAATTAAGTTCACTTATGAGGCATCCTTAGTTTAATTACCAGAAATATACAATAATAATGATATGATACATATCACTCTATCACAACTACAGAGGGTAACTACACAGTCGGTGTCACAGCGGGTAACCTACTCGGCAATGAAACTTGTTACCTGCCTGGGCCCTACTACGTCCAGGTTCCACCTACCAATCTGAGGTGTGACAGCTCCATCTATGCGTATGCGCTCGGTAACGTGTCGCACCTGTCCGTCAGAGTGGATTCAGGAAGCCACTTGTTTTATAATTGGTCTATGGGGGACCAGACCGATTATATTGATGTGGGTAAGTTTATATAGGGTCCCAGTTTCATAATGCTGTTAAGCGAAAAAATGGTGCGTAACAAAACAAATTTGCTGAGCAAAAATTAGCAGGGAACAATTCACAAACAATATGTACGTATATAGGATTTGAGGCATTGCATGGTGAGGTATCAATATATTTGGTTTGCGGTAACACCATGTGTGTATCTACTTGCCAGGTAGAGTTTGTTCTTAGAGAACTATCTTGCTTAATTCTACTACCGCGGAGTAGATTGTTGGGGTGTTCGGGAGACTTCTCAGTTCTAAAAAGAACTGTCCTGCTTATTAACTATTACCTGGGCGGATGGTATAGAAATAGGTTGGGACTACTACTTTAGCTTTTAGGATCGTAATTAACTGTACTACCGCGGAGTCAGTTCTTGGATTGGTCTCAACGTTTCGACTAGCTTGCTCTAGTCATCGTAGTTTCTGCTAAGCAAGATTTGTCTATGCTAAGCGAATTTGAGATAAAGCTTAATTATTTTTCAGAAATGTATTGTATTTAGTTCTGGAGAGTCTGAGAAATTTTTAATATTGATACAAATGTTCCTCGGGCCCCTCTGGGGATCACATCTACCGTTCTTCGGGTAACCTGTTTCTGCCAAGCAAGATTTTTCTGTGCTAAGCGAGTTTTGAGCTTACTTCATTGGTATTATTTTTCAGAACTGTATTGTATTTAGTTCTGGAGAGTCTGAGAAATTCTTATTATTGGTAAAAATGTTCATGTCATCTCAGGCCCCTCTGTGGATCACATCTACCGTTCCTCGGGCATGTTCACACTGACAGTTGTCGCCTTCAACCGAGTTGAAGCAGAACAAACCGTCTGTACGGTGTTCATTGAGATCCAGGTCCAGGGAGTGGAGCTTCTCGAAGTGGAGCGGCTGCACCAGACCTACTCCCACATCACCTTTGAGGCGAAGACCATCACCGACGGTGCCCAGTGGTACCAGTGGGATATGGGCGACCAGAGAGACCCCAAGACAACCTCTGTGAATACCCTGTCGTACTTGTACACACTCCACGGCAGGTAGGACGTACTTAACGGTGTCGTTTATACCAACTGTATAAATGAGACCATTGGCTCCTTTGTCCAGCCCCGACTTACAAAATATTTGAAAAAAATATTCAATTTAAAATATGGTGTTTGTGGGAACTATGCAGCAAACCTTCCAGTAGAAAGTCTATCTGATAGTGATGGTGTCAACAGTTATTATTAGTAGTGCTTTTTTTATTCTGATATCTTTCTGGTAATGAAACCAAGAGTTTCATGGCCGTGTGATTTAGTGCGTCATAGTTCTGACGGCCTAGTCATCAGGGTGTGGGTTCAAATCCTGGTCTTGACACTTGTGTTCTTGGGCAAGACACTTAACTATTATTGCTTCTCATCACTCAGTAGTAAACAGGTACCTGTGAGGGTAGAGTTTCTTGATGAGCTTGATGAGCCAATTTGGCTGTTAGAAAGGAGTTGAGATGGTTTCAGGAATGCTTGAAGCCCAATGAACAGGGGTAGTAATATTGAAAAGCGCTTTACAACAATATTTAAAAATCCTAATAAATTCCCTTTATTCTTATCCTCAAATTCTCTTTGCATTCTCTCCTATTCTCCCTCTCAAGGTACTATGTAACTGTTGTTGCCGGCAATCGAGTCAGCAATGCAACCTCCCTCCCTGTGGAGTTAACCCTCCAGACGGCGATCAACAGCGTGACGATCAACTCGGGCAGTGCCACCCTCGTCAACCGGACTACACTGTTTGAGGCGTGGGTCTCCACAGGGAGCAACATGAACTTTGTCTGGGATTTTGGGGACGGAAGCGAAACAGTTTACACATCATCTCTCAGTGTCCACCATAAGTATAACAGGTTAGTTGGATCCGAGGCTCTGCATTATGAATATATACACATCAGATTGGGGCGTCATGGTCGAGCGGTTCAGCTGAGTGTGGGTTCGAGTCCCAGTCTTGACACTTGTATCCTTAAGCAAGACACTTAACCATTATTGCTTTGTCTTATTAAAGCCGTTGGTCCCGTTTGTTGTGTAACGCATGTAAAAGAACCCAGTTACACTTATCGCTAAGAGAAGAGATTTGCCCCGGTGTTGCTGGCAGTGGCTGCTGAATGCACCGCAGCACCTTGTAAAACCCTATACAATGTGTTACATAAATGGGTGTCATAATTCATAAACTTCCAAAAAACCTGTCTGGAAATAAATGAGGATAAGCTCCCTTAGATAAAGCGCTATATAAAAACTAGTTATTATTATTATTATTATTATTATCATCCCATCAGTTTACTGGCCCGATGCTAAGATCACTAGCCTCGGGCCGGTGGTCCAGTGTAAATTTCGAGCCCTGCACAAATATTGTTGTTATTCCTTTTCCCAATTAGGACGGGAGAGTTTTTCCTCCACCTTCAAGCGTCCAATTTAGTCAGCACCTCTTCAGCCTCGTCCAAGATCTTCGTCCTGACCAGGATGTGCCATCCACCTGTCCTTGACATCGTAGGAGCTGACCCAAGAACGGTATGTCTGCAAAGCCACACCCCTCCAATTCTAGATCTATCTTCACTATTACATAAACACAGAAATAAGATTCCCAAAGCTACATGATGCAGTGAGACTGTTGACAACAGTTTCTTTGTCAACAAAATGATGTGTACTCGGAAAAAAACAAAATTGTAAAAACTTCCAAGTTTCCGATTTAGGCCTAGCCAAATAGCTTGGCAAATGTCAAGTTACCCTGGGTTGATTCTTTGACGAAAAAATTTCCATCAATTACCACCCTAGCCAAAGGCTAATAGCCAAGGGTTAATAGCCAAGGGTTAATGTGGAAAGCACCAAAACTGCGGTTTTTGATTTGTGGGGTGGTGAAAGTCTGTTATTCCTGTAACATGTGACATCTTCTACGCTTGATATCGTCAACATTCTTCTACTGTCGCCCATCAAAATTTATAATTTTTGTACAATCTTAGCCCTGATCTCTTTTATGAAATAACCTCCTCACTTGCGATCAAAAGGCCAGTAACACCTTCACCGGTTACTTATTCTCTCCACGCTTCCATCCCAAAAGGAGAGCCCTTCACCAGTTACTTATTCCCTCCATAATTCCATCCCAAAAGGAGAGCCCTTCACCAGTTACTTATTCCCTCCATGTTTCCATCCCAAAAGGAGAGGTTCACCAGTTACTTATTCCTCCATGTTTCCATCCCAAAAGGAGAGTCGTCCACCAGTTACTTATTCCTCCATAATTCCATCCCAAAAGGAGAGCCCTCCACCAGTTACTTATTCCCACCATGTTTCCATCCCAAAAGGAGAGCCCTTCACCTGTTACTTATTCCCTCTATGTTTCCATCCCAAAAGGAGAGCCATTCCCAGGACATCCGTGTCGAGGCAGAGGTTCAGATAGACTGTGAGGTCACCAACCTGGCTGTATACACCTGGACGCTCAAACATGCAGAAAATGGCAGCCTTGTTCACCTCGATCCTAACAGGGCATCCTTGGACCAGCGCACCCTCTTCATACCCAGACTTTACCTTCCATATGGATCCTATGTTTTCTCACTCGATGTAAGTTAACTGTGAACGGCCCTGTTAATTAACCCTTTGGAGACCATTCATTTCTGTATAACCATCACAAAACGCCCAGGCATTGCAAATATTGTTCATTTCTTCAATCAAATTTTGTCAGTAAAAATGTCAACAGAAATAACATGAAACAGAAAATTTAGTTTTGTGCTTGACATTGGGATAATGTGTTAACATACTACATTGGAAAATTTCATATCCGGACATGACCTTTATTTGACCTCTTAATGTGAATGGAAGTAGGTCAAACCTTACGGCCATTTGCAGCCGCTATGGGCATTTTGGTACAAGCCGCTTGTGGCCGCTATGGTCTCTAAAGGTTTATTTTGAAAGTTTTAACTTGTTCTCAATCTGAAATTGAGCCAATTATATTAAAGCATCCTTTTCTTGCGCCACTTATTATTAAACAGGTCAGCATGAATGGAACCATCGTCTACTCACAAGACAGAATCTCCATTGAAGTGACTAAGAGCCCGCTCGTTAGCATCATAAACGGTGGGACGAGACGTTTCTTCGGCATGGACATGATCGCGACCCTCAACGGCAGCTTCTCTTATGATCCAGACAATCCCCAAGATGACAATCTGAGGTACAAATGTAACTCTTTCAAAACAGTGTTTCCTTTTTATCAAGAAAATTATGCCAGTGCCTTCTTATTTCTTCAATTGATATCAAGAATAACGCTTAAAACTTCTTCAGCATCCTCTGACATATTGTTTAAAGGGTCTCTATACATTTGGTAATTAATGACTCTGAAAATTAATGACAATAAAAACTTACTTGGTAAGAAGTACAGCAGCTTTGGGTAGTATAATGCATTTTGAGAAACTTTTCACTTCAAAGTACTGTGGTTATGGAAAAAGATATCACTTTTTATCCCAACAAATTTGAATTTGAGAAGCGTTACTGCAGTAACATTTCTCAGATTGTGTATTCCAATAGCAGATTATTCTTCCTGCGTGGACATAACCAGAATGAATAAATGAAACTAAATGAAACCTTGCCCCTCTTTACCCCAGCTATGCTTGGACCTGCCACCCCATGAACATCCCAACTGCTCCATGCTTCAACACCACCATACTCTCGCTGGCCAACCAGACGTCCTTCCTGCCGTCCAGTAATACCTCCATCGTCTTCAGCACTTCTTGGCTGCTGGGAAACGGCTCAGATTCCTTCGTCTTCACCTTGAGGGTCAGCAAAGAGGGCAGGGATGATGCTGAGGTCAACCAGGTCTTGACTCTTGTTGACGAGGAGGTTGCTGGAAAGAACTTACCGTAGGAACGATTATTTTACTATATTTTGTTTTGTCTATTAGAACTATTACTAGTAGCTCATGTTTTTAAATAATACACTGCTGTATTTTTTAACTCTAAAACTTGTTTTGTGATACTTTTATGCTTTTTTAACCCTTAAGAGACCATTCATTTCTGTATAATCATCACCATACGCCCAGACATAGTTTTATGCTTGATTTGTTTTAAAAATATTTTTCTTGTAAAAATGTCTGAAAAAATTATATGAAACATAAATTTTGTTTTGTTTTAGAAACATACTATGCTAACATGGGAACATTGGAAAATGTCAATTCAGTACATGACCTTTACATTGACCTTTTAGGTTGAGTGGAAGTTGGTCAGATCTTGCTGCTGTTTGTGGCAGCTGTGGGCATTTTGGTACAAGCCGTTTGCGGGCTGTTATGGTCTCTAAAGGGTTAAGCATAAGAGCTGCAACAATTTCTACTGTACATACCAAATTCAAATCAATTCAATTTTCTTTGTGAAACTTTTTGTTATAGCACACCTCTTGATTGTTCTCTATCCTGGGCCCAATTTCATAAAGCTGTTTAGCAGAAAATTCTACTCAGCAAATTTCTTTGCTAAGCAAGAAATGAGTGGGGTACCAGTCACAGCAATGGTAAATGTATTGTGTTTTGGCTGGTGGGCCCTTTTTAGCTGAACTCACTGTCCCTCCGGGTGCATAGATGTGCGCTAGCGACTTCTTTGCCAGTCCATATGTGTATACATGTATTCGTATCTTTTACTCTGTTGTCAAATTTTAATTTTGATCTCATGTCCTCAAGGGAAAGTAAGGCCATGTCGGAATTAGTGGCCTTCATACCCTTTTCTCCTTCGTTCTTTTTATAGGTTACTTATCGACTGCCACAAGTGCCAGGACGGTTTTGTCAACAGCAATGATCACTTGACGCTGGAAGCAGTGTGCTTGGATTGCAGTGAAAATGTCACCTATACATGGGAGCTGTATGTCGTCCTGGATGGTACAACATTTGACAACACCGTTGATTTAATCTCAGGTACGCCATCGGATCATTTGCAGGCTTGATATTCTTGAAAACCCCTACAAGGTGCTATATAAATGGGTCTCATCATTCAAACATAGCTCTGCGTACCTGTCGCGAGCATTTTGAGACGCTCGCCCGGCATAGAAAAAGTGCAATAAAAAGTACTGCATCTTATAATTTGTGTAATTTTCAGACAACTTGATAATTCAAATAGTACGCTGTGATCGTCCATCGGCTAATAACCATGTCATTTTGTTCAAACAGATCAGCGATGTGTTCCAGGGGATGGTTCCTATGGCCAGTATCTTGTGGCCAATGACACCTCTGGATCGGCGCCGTCGTCCAGCCCCGAGGAAGACACCAACATCATTAGTCAGAGTGAGTTAATGCAACATGTAATTATCAGTGGCTCAGATTTAACCAGAGCGAAACTCTTTTCAATTCTCTCATCTAAGGACCAACTGGTAGGGCCCAATTTCATAAACCCTGTCAGCATAAACACTTGTGATGCGATCAACCTAAATGAGTCGTTTGTCGGAAATATCAGTATGGAGAAACAAGCCAAAACAGGCCAACAGGGGTGAAATTTTCAAAAATATTTTTTTTGTAAATTGAAATGCCAAAATATATATCTTATTTTATATTGGCAACTTTCTTCCTGACAAATAACATCAAAAAGGGGTTAAAATTAGCATTGAAAGAAAATGTTCTGATGTAGTTTCAATAAACAACTCAACTTCAAACCCCCTTTTCTCAGTTTCATTCTCTCGCCTGATGTAGTTTCAATAAACATCTCAACTTCAAACCCCCTTTTCTCAGTTTCATTCTCTCGCATCTCATGGTGTTTCTACTTTCACAACTTTTGAACCATAGGTGGTATCAACATGGGGTTTTAACTGTATTAAAGCATAGATTATGCTCTTTTCAAATGTATAACAAAATGAAAAATTACCTGGGTCGACAAACGACTCATTTTGCTTGATAGCATCACATTTGCTCTCCTCCTTGTTTTTCAACCTCCGCCTTCATCTCCGCCACTGATATCTCCTTTTATACAACTTTGAGCGAGATATAAACTGGGCTGAATGTTGGAAATTCATAAGCACTTTTCACATTACGGAGCACATTCCTTGGTAATAAAACCCCAGGAATTTTCTGGCTAATTTTAACCCCACCACCACCACCCACCATTGTTTCACACTTGATGCAATTTTCCGGGAAAAAAAAGCATGCAGTATGCTAACTCTTGAGGTTATCTCGCTTAACACCAAGCAGGGTAGCTATTCCCTGGGAAAAGGCTTTTCCCTGGGAGTTTGCCGGGGTAAGTAATTAAGTAAAGTGTGAAAAGGTTCACCCAAATTTCATAGGAGTTTCATGTGAAATTCGTCTAGTGTGAAAAGGTCACTACATGCTATCACAAATGCAAGTTTACTTTGAATGATTATTTATGGTTCTTAGGTACTGTGACAAGTGGTACATCTACCCCGCAGAACGGCGTCAGCAATGCAATAAGTACAGGAATATTGACACCAGGTGGCATGGGACAAGGCGCTGTTGATGGATCATCCCAGCCAAATACTACATCCTCTGTCAATGAAACCACCGTCGAGGGAAGCTACGGTGGCGTTGACCCCGGTGAGGGGGCAGGAAGCATCGAGGAAGGGAGTTTCCTTGAAAATGTAGACAGCTTTGCCGAAGAGACGGGAGGTAGTTTGACTGAAGATGTACTTAGTGGGACCCCAGATGCAGCTCAAGGAAGTTTTGTGGAAGACACTGCTGAAAGTCCTCCAGAAGGTCTATCATTTGTTGAGGCAACTAATGCCTCTTTTGTTAAGGTTCTCGGAAACTTGTCGACTGAGGTAACTGTAACCATGGTAGCAGAAGCAGGTGGCAGCTTTGAAGAAGCCGGAGACAGTATAGCGGAAACCGGAGACAGCTTTGAGGAAGCAGGGGGAGGAGGAAGCGTAGTGGAAACTGGCGGCAGCTTTGAAGAAGCAGTTGGGAGCTTTGAAGAAGCTGCAGGAAGTTTTGAAGAAGCGGCGGGTAGCTTTGAAGAAGCCACCGGAAGCGTTATGAAACAGCAGGTAGCATTGGAGAAGTCGCAGGTAGCTTGGATGAAGCCACTGGCAGCTTGATGAAGCTACTGGCAGCTTTGAAGAAGCTGTGGCCAGTGGGGATGTAGCAAATACAAGTCAAGGAGCAACTGCTCAAACAGAAACCAGCTTTGAAGAAGCAACAGGCAGTGTTCAAACTACAGGTAGCCTTGCTGAAGCTGGAAACAGCTTTGAAGACACTCCTGGGTCAGCTGTCTCTAATGAGACCCAGGAAGTGTAGTGGAAGATACTGAAGTTTCCTCACGGAAGACACTGGAACTTCTATCGTGGAAGACACTGGAACTTCCATCGTGGAAGACACCGGCACTTCCTTCGTGGAAGACACTGGCACTTCAATCGTGGAGGACACTGGAACTTCCATCGTGGAGGACCCTGGAACGTCCATCGTGGAGGACCCTGGAACTTCTGTCTTGGTAGACACTGGAGCTTCAATCGTGGAAGACACTGGAGCTTCAATCCTGGAAGACACTGGAGCATCCCTCACGGAACTTTCAAACAATCCCCCAAGTAACCAAGATGGTGACAATACCTATGAGGAAGCTCTGGACTCCAACACCAATGAGCCTGTTCCAGACGCAAACCAGCCTAGCCAGAATGCCAGCCAAGGAGTTGGTGTAGGCGGTGGAACAGACACTGGGCCATACGAACAAGATTATTATGAGGACGACAACTACCCGGAGGAGTATTTGGGTAAGCTTTTTTTTATGATTTATTGTTCATCTTGTGATAATTTTTCAAACCATGTCAAATTGTTCTGTCCTCTTCAAGCCTGTCATCTCCATTCATCTTGTCTGTGCAAAAACGTTGTATCTCGATTTTGCAAAAACGTAGTACCTCGCATGAACATTCACTGTGCAAAAATGATGTATCTCGGCACGGTTTTGTATGTACATCCGGGCTATTTTAAGCGAGATTGAGCTTTGACAATTTGAAACTCGTGCGTAACGTAAGTGTTCTTTTAGGAGATACAATGATTTTGCACTGATACAACGATATGTTCTATGACGGATATTGCAACCCATTTCCTGTTCACAGCGTTCTCCTTTAACTGTCATCCGCTGGCCAAATGCTATTTAAAGCACATGAGAACCAGTCAAAATTCTTTCCAAGTGGTGCTGCTGGCTAGTTCAGTGTTGAAAAGTGTCCCTATGTAATTTGAACTAATTGACTAGTGAAATGACAAGCTAATTGGTCCTGCTGGATTGTCTCTGAAAGAAGTTAAGGGGAAAACCCTGTTTCAACGTGCGAGTTGTGTATGGTGGCCCAACTGGCATAGAACTAACTGTGTGCATGTGTTTACTGTGTAGATGCATTCACCACATGATATCGTTTAGCAGGTTGGCGTAGTTTTTCACTCAAAACCACAGTGGATGATATTGATTGGTAAACAGTAGGAGGGTTGACTATGTACTGTATAAATGCATTCACTACATCATATCATTTAGGCATAGTTTATTTTTCAAAAACCACAGTTGATTGGTCAGACAATAGGAGGGTTGACTGTGTACTGTGTAGATGCATTCACCACATGATATCACTTAGCAGGCTGGCATATCACTCAAAACCACAGTGGGTGATATTGAATGGTCAGACAGTAGGAGGGTTGACTGTGTACTGTGTAGATGCATTCACCACATGATATCATTTAGCAGGCTGACAAATCACTCAAAACCACAGTGGATGATATTAAATGGTCAGACAGTAGGAGGGTTGACTGTGTACTGTGTAGATGCATTCACCACATGATATCATTTAGCAGGCTGACAAATCACTCAAAACCACAGTGGATGATATTGAATGGTCAGACAGTAGGAGGGTTGACTGTGTACTGTGTAGATGCATTCATGGAGTTTTGTATTATTACAGATTTTCAAATGCAATCAATTAATTCTTTTCCTGCAGGTCACAGTGAGGAGACGGATCAAAATCCTCGTAAGTCACTTTTTCATTTTACCCTTTTACAGTCAAATCAAAGGTTTGATGATTGTTAACCCCAGGAGTGTATTAAATAGACCTTTTGCATATGACGTCATTTGAGTAGGGCGCCCTCGCCTAGAGGTTAAAAGGAGGTTGTTCATTGGCCAATCATGTGCACCGCACGTACAAATCTGCGCATTTCCACTGTTTCATCATCAGTTTACCTCTAAAAAGGCAGTTTGGTGTCGTCAATGCATAAGGTCTATATATGAGTAAAGCATGCGATTTAAGCTGTAAATTACTACATAATTTTTTTTTGCATATATTATACAAATTTTAAGCTGATTTCCTAAACTTTATTTTGGTCACAAACTGAACTTCCACAAAGGGCATTTTCAACTGTCTTTCAATCTGAATTGTGTATCCCATTAGCACCACCTATGGCAGACACAGATTCAAGTGAACCCAGCACAGAGTCCGGTGACCAAGTCAAAGTCGATGTGGACGTCCCGATCATCAACGAGCATATGGTGTCCAAATCCCTCCAGCAGAGGGCGCTCTCCTCTGCAGACACAACGACTGGTCTGAACAGTCGAGCCCTCACCCTCAAAGAGGGGGTGCTGCAGGAGAGTAGGACATATGCAATTGTGGTCCAGGCGCACAGTCACGGTAAGAGAAACTCCATGTTTTTAAATTTTGTATTATTATTTTTTTTTTATGGGGATCCCTTAACATCACAAGGCCGGATGGCCACTTCAAGGTGAGGGCTGCACTGAACTGATTTGGGCTGTTGACCCAAATCAACTGTCACCAGGGGCACGTTGCCACCTACTCCTGGGGCTGAAACAGGGTTGCCCCCTTCACAGTCCGTGAGGATGTAGGAATACACTACCTTCCCAACTTTTTACGAAGCAATCATGGTTAAGTGCCTTGCTCAAGGGCACAGGTGTCATGACCTGAATTCGACCCCCACACTCTGCTGCCGACAACACCAGAGCTTGGGTCCGGTGAACTAGACCGCTCGGCCATGTCAGTTGTATTTGAAACAAATCTACAGAAATTTTGACCCCCCAGAACAAAGATATTTTACAAAATAGGGAGACCGCCAACATTAGGGCTAGATAGCTCAGTTGGTAGAGAGCGGCACGTTAATCCAGAGGTCGTTGGTTCAAATCCCACTCTAGTCAATTTCTCCTTGTTCAACCCCCAAATAATTTTAAAATGTACCCTGTCAGTTTCCCTTGTGGTTCTTTACTTGATAAAAAAAAACCCCAACTGACTTATGATCTGCCTATACAGAGAACGGGATTACTAGGATTGGGGAAGCCCATCAGTACACCCTGGTTAACACCGGCCCCAGGGCTGGCCTGTGTTCCATCACTCCAGGTGAAGGGACAGAAATGGAAACGGTCTTCACAATAAACTGCCTAGGCTGGCAGGACCAGGTAAGCTTCTGAAAAGTGCTCATGAATCCATTCAGGTTTGGGGTTTGTCTATCGAGATCAAAGTATGAATTAATCCAAGTGGCACTTACTGTACGTGCTGCATTACTAGGTAGGCACTAGTCCACACATTATGCCCCCAGCATTTATACTTCAGGCATTACGGGCATTCGAAGAGCGTTTCAAAAACGCTTGATTACGTTTGGTGTTGTAATTATGACACAAAATCTAAATTTTTCCATATGACTAGTGTAGAATCTTGCCTGCCAGAAAATGCCCTGGAATGTACACACTCCATTTTTAAACAAAATGGTTACATGGTCTATATAATTTTCTTGGTTAGAGGTTGTTAGAATTTGTAATGTTTGTGGTTCGTTATTAGTGGAAAGCATACAGTTTTATGCTTTTTTGAAATTTGGTCCAGTGCCCAGTTTCATGGAGCTGCTTAAGCACAAAAAGTAGCTAAGCACAAACAAATTTTGCCCACCAGAATAAGGTTACTAGCCAAAATACTATGTCACTTGCACCATTTCTGACTGGTATCCTGCAAATTTTGCTAAGCACAAAATTTCTAAGCAAAATTTTCTGCTCAAGCAGCTCTATAAAATTGGGACCAGGGCCCAATTTCATAACACTGCTTTAGCACAAAAAGAAGCTAAGCACAACAAAATTATGCTTTTAAAACAGAATAAGTTAACCAGGCAAAATACCATTTCACATGTACAGTACAATATGTGACTGGTATCCTCCTTACTTTTGCTTAGCAGAAAACTGTTGAGCAGTATTTGCTGTTTCATCAGCTCTTTGAAATTAGGCCAAGGGCCCAATTTCATAGAGCTGCTTAAGCAGAAAAATTTGCTTAACAAATGTCTGCTTAGCAGAAATGAGCAGGATACCAGTCACAAATTGTACACACGACATGGTAGTTTGGCTGGTAACCTTATTCTGGTAAGCATAATTTTGTTTATGCTTAAGCAGCTCTATGAAATTGGGCCCTGAGGTAACAAGCATGAAATTAAGCATAATGTTTATCTCGTTATCTATCCAGCATGCACCAATTCAGTATGAGATCAGTTACAGCCTCAATGAGACCGAAGACCTCACCATTCTGTACTTCGGCATGAAGCACGCCGTCAAGTTCCAGCTTCCGGCCGGCTATGAGAACAACGGCCACTGGGGTAGGTTGAGTTGTTGCTAACAAACAAACAGACAGAAGGACAGACTGATAAACTGATTAACCCTAGACATGGTTCTCCCCAGGATTTGTCAAAACTGTGGGACTTTCTGGACCCAAATGTTGGGATGTTTGGCCGAAGCACGCTGAATTGAAACAAAGTCTTTGGAATGCTTTCTATTTGGTGTTTATCTTGGTTTAAAAAGCCCTGTGCAATCTGGAGGCTTTATATGGTTTTCTCTTGATGATTTTTGTGAAGAAAAAGTAAAACGGTAAAAGCAATTTGCGTTTCTGCCGAAATTTGCACGTATCACCACGCAATTTGCGCGTATCGGCCGGATACGCTAGCTTGTGCATGGGGAGAACCCTGCTAGAGATTGGCTCTATTTCACAAAACATTATTATCTAGTGAGATTTGCGGAGACACCATGTATATAAAACTCTCTCTGTGAGTTGTGTTGGTTCTGAAAAGAATCGGTGATTAACAACTCTACCTTTCGATCGGTATGCTCTGATAGACTTCAGGAGAATGCTGGACTCTGTTGCTGTATGCTGCCTAAGTACTGCCAATTGTGTCTGTACGCATGCGTGAATGTAATTAGCATATTTTTCTTGGGCTAATAAAACATTTTTAGATTAAAAAATATTTTGATTACAAGTGGTTAGCAGGAATAGGGTTTGCTGCCATGTTTACTCTCATTCACAAATTATTGTCTGACAGTTGATCATTCAGTACTTCTCAACTTTATTTTCTATTTTGCGTATTAAATTGCTCCTGCCTGGGAAGACTACATGCTTACACCTCCTACAGGGTACCCTGGGTACTTTATATAAATTTGGATATACAGTCATCATTTTCTTGACCTTAAAACATCCATGTTTTCATAATGTGAAGTTTACGTGAAGGTAGCTATAGTCGATGGCCAAGGAGGGAAGACATCCGTCTGCTCCATCAACATCCAAGTCTTGCCCAAGACGTTCAGTCCAGGGAAGAGCGTGGAGGAATTCTTGTAAGTACCCACATCTCAAAATCTAAAACACCCTTCTTTAATTGCCTCTCTCTCGCCAAAAAAACTTTATTTTTTCCTCTTTCTCGTTTGTCTGATTTTCTCACTGTATGCTCCAATCACTTGCCATCCTCACATTTTTACTTTGCATTTTAGTCTTCTTCTGTCCAAGAAGCGCTGGTTGTGGGAACATTTGAACTGTCCTTAAATGTTCTGCTCTGTCCCCTGTCCCCCTCCCTTTCCATCAAAAAGACATGCTTTTTACATACCAATGAATTTTGACCCATGTTAGCTGGTTTGAAAAGTATTGATATTTTAAATACAAGCAAAGCAAAGAGAATTACTAGTGAATTAACTAACAAACATACAAAACACAACCTGCAATTGAGTGGAGTATGTGACTCGGATACCAGAAATTAGCTTGAAATACATTTTTGATTACTTGTAATTACGAATAATTAAAGACCTGGAAACAGTTGACTGGTCTTTAAAACTCGGGTTTAATGTCATTACTCTACTATCAGAAAATATTTCTTGCAAATTTATAAGTTTGGAACAGACAGGAAATAATTCACAAGTTTAAACATAGATGGCATTTTGGCCGGTGACTCGACTCTACGTACTCTGCATTGATTTTGGCTCTAATATAAATCTAATAAGCGTACTTATCAGCAACACAAATTGGTACAAATTGGTTTGTACTTACTCCATTCAACTGCAAGAACATTTGCCACATAGCTCAAATAATTTTACATGTTTAGATGCCATGATGAAAAAAGTGCAACTTTATTCCATTTGATTTTGGGGTGGAATGCCAAGAGTGTGTGAGAGTGAGTTGTGAAATTAAGTAGAATAGTTGTAGAGGATATTAGTTTAACTATAGTATTGTTCCTATTGTCGACGAGAATGAAAAGGGGGCTTGTCTTTGAAATAGGTTGACAATTTTTTTCTATTTATACGGGTTCGGCTGGTTACCTACACAAACCTGCTTAGCGTTTTTGTCTACTTAGCAGTTGTCTGTGTTTGTCAGGAATATGGAAAGGACCCCGTGTTTCGTTGGGTGGTAAATCAGTCAGACTTCGTTTGCTTATAGGCTTATTTTGTAGTGAATGGTTGTTTTCAGGAGATCTAGGGGCTTTTTCCAGGCCTAGGCTGATAGGCTCTGACTTTGGGCTCTGGCTTTGGCTTTGGGCTCTGTTTGGAGTTGAAGCACAGTGCAAAATGAACACTGTTCTAAAATTGATGACAGAGCACAAGCCGAAAGCCAGAGACCCAAGCCTAGGTTTGGAAAAGGCCCTTGGTGTGGGCAGGGCCCAATTTCATAGAGCTGCTTAAGCAAATCTGCTTAAAAAATCCTGCTTAGCAATAATGAGCAGGATACCAGTCACAAATTGTACATGTGACATTGTATTTTGGCTGGTAACCTTATTCTGGTTAGCATAATTTTGTTTTGCTAGCTTATTTTTGTGCTTAAGCAGCTCTACGAAATTGGGCCAAGGTTCTACCACAGTTCCATAGACTGTTTCCTGCTTTGGGAACATATAGACCTTGATCACGCTGCCTCCAACTCTGTCATGTTTCCCGTGGTTGCAACACCAGTCATGAATACTGATTTTCGTTATACCAAAAAGGGGCCAGACTAATTCCTCCTCCAGCCTCGGGGTTTGGTTTGCTTGATTTGAGGCGGCTGCAATGCAACCTCGTCCCCAAGGTGTGTCGGGGACAAGTTGGCTGCAATGTGATAAAGGTCCATAAGCCATTTTGAGATATGGCGGACACAATACTACGACACTGTTGGTTTGGGTAGATTTGTCTGTCATACACCCAAACCAAACAGTGCACTGCTATAGTGTCCACCATTTCTCAAAAAGGCTAATTGTAGGTAGAGTAAATTTTTAAGGTAGTTCCTAGGGTTACTATTTTAGATAGTTGTTGGAATAAGGTTTTACTTAAAAGTGTGTGAGTGCCACAAGCAGCAAGAGAGAGAGAGAAAATTGCCTCAAAAACATTGGAACTATTTGCGCTCTTTTTGTCATGGTTCGGTTGATCAACCAAAATTTAACAAACATACCGAACAATGTCAACAATTAAATCAATTTATATTTAGAGTCCTATATTCACATAATATACATTTGTAAAATGTTATCAACAGAAATTCAAATGATCATGATCCGACAAGTAAAGTTAATTTAATTTAATGCTACAATTTGATTTCTACAAAATAAAACCACATCAAAAACAAACAACAGCAATGACATCATTTTAAATTACTTCCAAGATCACATACAAAGTGTTATACTATTATTATATCACAAAGTCAAAATCATTCGTCCATTTACACTGTTTCCAAAAGGCCAAGACTTTGCCAGAGCCCCCTTTTTAGAGTGTTGACTTAAATGAGCAGCCCTTGTATTATCATTCCTGTGTGAACATCCTTGTACAAACTGTTGTAGTTTTCACATAATTTTCAAAAATCCGGAGTAAGATTTGAAGCTTTGCAATAACGTAAAATAGAAAGAAACAATTTTGCAGGTAATGATTATATAATCTTCAAGGAAGAGGCAGGGGTTCTGAGTAGATCAGATGGGTCTTCTCCTCAGAACCATCACATCTTCTCTTAGGAGATAACTTATCACATAGTTGTTATTGCACATTTGTTTGTTTCTATGTTGCGATGTCTTTAATATTGCTTTTAATTCAAAACCCATGGGTTTTCACTAAACCATGACTTCAGTTGTGGCTTATGGCTAAGAACCATCAGCCATTTGAAGCCAGATGCAGCCCCTGAATGGCGGCTAATTTTTTACAAAAAGCCATTGTAGGTCCAGCAATATCCCTTTGTAGACATGATTTTGTTCATGTTTACAGAAATGCATAACTAATATTGCAAGATCTCCTGTTTTGGAAACAGACAAAGAAAAGAAGGTAGTAGTACTCCACATTTGCCAAGAAATTACATCAAACTTCTGCTGTATTCGTTAGATCTGCTGAATATTACCTTAATCTTCCATAACCAGTTTAAACTATGTTTGGGATTTTGTTTTACGCTTTCCAACCCCTACACCCCCTCCTCCTGAAAAGAAGAATCCAATCCCTTTGCACTGTCTATAAAACAAATTTTTTAATTGCGTCCCGCCATGTCAACCTTATCATAGTCCTAAAATTTAGCATCTCTAGATTGTCTTCATTCACTTTTTTGTTTAGTTTAGCGGTGATCTATTTTTCTGTAAAACTCTGAGCACCTTTCACTGCTTTCTTCACCCTGTATACAGTCGGCTTCTCCAGCTTAGACTATTAAGGGACGATGCCATTTCCAGATACAATCCTAACAATGGTGGCTAAAGGTTTTCCAGCTTCACTCGTTTTTATCCCAGGGTACGATTTCGTTGAGCTGCTTAGCACAAAAAAGTAGCTGAGCACAACAAAATTATGCTTACCAGAATGAGGTTACCAACCAAACTACCATGTTACATAATTTGTGACTGGTATCCTGCTCATTTCTGCTAAGCAGGAAATTGTTGAGCAATATTTTCTGCTTAAACAGCTCTATGAAATTGGGCCCTGCTCACACTTCATCTGAACGCCAGGGGCATAGTGAGGTTCCCTTAGAAAAAAAAAATCATTCCTGCAGGTAGAGAGTTGATGTACAATGTGTTTTTTTGAAAACTGAGTATGAATCGCTGTTGGTGGTGGGCAATTCACCTTTGCTTTGGCGTTCAAGTGAAGTGTGAGCTAATCTGTAGTCCAAGGTTGTCTTATGGAAGGTATAACATTGGCACTGCTTTACCGCAGAAATCTGCACTTACAGTTCGTAGAGTTGAAGCTTTACTGGCCGTCATCAGTGCAAATTTCGGGGGTAAGCAGAACCACGAAATGGGGCCCTGCAAGTGTTCACATGCTCTTAAATTGACCATATATTTTGACCGCATGAAGGCGCTTTATCAGGGAATTGTCTTCCAGCACAATTACAGTTTCATCTTATTTTAATTGCCTGCAAATAGTTTTCTTGCATCAATGACAAAATACAAAACATAATAATTAAAAAAAGAAAAAAAAAGAAGAAGTTTGTTTACTGGTTTTTCATCATGTGGAATTGGTCCACGTACGCCCTCACGCAGTCAAAAATACGGCAAATTAGCGGTGCTCCATGTAGGTCAATGGTGAAATCCTGAGGAAATCTGGATATTGTGGTATTGTGGCATTTTTCATAGTCAGAAGTTACTGCCAATGTTGTACCTTCCCTTTAAGGCTTAGGCCATGTCTGAATTGACAGCTGTGGCTGCGGCTGTTGCTAAGGGTGCAGCCTATGCTTCAAAGCATGCTTAATGTGGTGATCAAGCCGCAGCCGCTAGTTCTGTACTGGCCTTATGTAAAGAAGAACACTGGACCTTCATCAGGGTGCAGCCATCTTGGTTAGATTCCCTGTATTCAAGTTGACATTGATAGCCATTAAGGGACCAGACTATTTTTCCTTCTAGCCTTGGTTTGGCTATGGCTATGGCCATTGGAAGTAGGGACAATGTTGAAGAATGGGTGTTTTCAGCTATACCATGCCTGATATGGGGCACAGGGTATCCCCTCCCCCAATGTTCCCATACTTTAAAGGCACTGGACACGTTTGGTAATTGTCAAAGACCAGTATTCTCACTTGGTGTATCCCAACATATGCATAAAATAACAAACCTGTGAAAATTTGGCTGCAATTGGTCATCAAAGTTGCAAGAAAATAGTGAAAGAGAAAACACCCTTGTTGCACAAATTTGTGTGCTTTCAGATGCCTGAAAAAGGCTTCAGGCCTGAAATCTTTTTCAGATTCAAACATTTTAGTGAGAAATTACCTCTTTCTCAAAAACTACGTTACTTCGGAGGGAGTTGTTTCTCGCAATATTTTATACTATCAACAGCTCTCCGTTGCTCGTTACCAAGTAAGTTTTTATGCTAATATATATTTTTAGTAATTACCAAACGTGTACAGTGCCTTTAACACACTCTTTTCCTCTTGTACAGAAGTACCCTCCCTAAATCCTCTAAAGAATTCTTGAGATTCCAAGCACACAATAAAGACACATTGGGGGGATGATGGCTGTGTCTTGATAAGGGTTTATTGCGAACACCCCTGCCAGGCTTAGATTTTGAAAGATTCTTCTTGCCACTTTCTTGATTTCAGAATTCACCCTTTCCTTCCAGGCACTTGTTTTTTTCTCCTCCTATCCCAAAACTATGCAGCTTGTAATTGTGTATTTATTGTATAAAGGTTTTTCTTTTTATTAAATGATATATTACTAACTTAATAGGGTTTTTTTCTTTCTCTTTTTAACAAAGTCTGGTTTTTGTTTATCTTTACCTATTTTGTAATGTTTCTGGAAAGTAGCTTTTTCCATGTGCATCTTTTTTTGTACGTTTCTGTATATAATGAATTCTGTTTTAATATCCCTGAAAACTTTTGTCTTTTGCCTTTTTGTGAGTTAATTTCTTTTAAAAGTCTTGTTCGAACAGTCGATTTACAAAGATTGTGTTTTTTTGAAACATATGATAGAAAATTATCATGAGTGGTGCTGTTTAAACAAAATTTAGGACTCAATTGAAAAATCATGGAATTTCTAACCAGATCTGCTTTCTATTTTTCAGCATAATTTAATTATAGTCTCGCTCTATCATGGTAGTGTGAAGAATCTTGTTTAAATCGTAAAAAAAATAAAATTGTTGACGTCAATTTTAATACTGCATCAACAATACTTTCATGAAGGTCTGTCCACACTCAAAATTGGTTTTTTGTGCTCTAAAAAATCAATTATATTCCTGCTTTTTTCAATGGTGTAGTGAAACTCGCCCTGCCGAATCAAAAGACTGCTTTCCACAAAAGCAAAAATTGCTCTACCTTTGTATTTTGAAACCAAATGTATTCCCATTTCTTGCCATGCAGTATTGTTGAACTCACACTGCCAAAAGAAAAGTCCAGTTGATTAACAAAACAAGAAGATAATATTTATATTATAACAGGGTAAACAGATTATATACAGTGGTTAATTAAACTAGATACTTATTAGTTTAGTCATTTTAAAATCTTAACTTTTTAGATTTTAAGTAAAAATGTCTTGGCATAAAATTGTGGAAAAGCAGATTTTTCTGTTCCACATCGCGTAGGACAAATAATCATTCCTTTCTCAGTGCGAAGTCATACAGCCGTATAGTCAGAGATCACGCCCAGTTTATGATACAACCTGGGAAGTGGCTTTGTAAAGGGATCACCTAAGGGGAGGCATTTTTTCCCCTTTAGGTATCAAGAAATAAACCCAAAGGAAAAATTTCCAGTCAGCCTCTCTTGCGGTTTATTATTTGACACAATTCTTTCGGTGCACCAAGTAATAATCCCATCCAGGAAGAAGTGGTGGCCCTGAAAAAAAGGTGGTTGCTTTGTTCTTGATGTTTCGACTTGTGTGCTCTCGTCGTCGTCGTCAGGAGACCTATATCTGTAGCTGTTCTTCATAGGAGCTGTCTGTAGTCTATCAAAGTCTTCTATTCTGTGGTAAACTCAACACCCAGACATCCGGGCCCAATTTCATTCAGCTGTTTAGCAGAAAATACTGCTCAGCAAATTTCTTTGCTAAGCAAGAATTGAGTGGGGTACCAGTCACAGCAATGGTAACTGTATGGTATTTTGGCTGGTGACCTATTTTTCTTAAGCAAGAGTTTTTTGTGCTTAGCAAGTTTTTGTGCTTACATTATGAAATTGGGCCCTAGACACCGAGCAGAACTATGATCACATGGCCCAATTGCAT
>JAJGQC010000230.1:0-50000 GCA_021014325.1 Plazaster borealis
ATGAGGCCTACTTTTTGTCCTAATGTTTTACCCTGGATTCGTAAGTTTTTGATGTTCAAAGGTTACCGGCTTTGTTTACAAATTACATGCTGATGATTCAGAGCTAGACAGGGTATAATGTGGGAGTTGGAAAACTAATCAGGAAAAAGGTCAAGCCTGTTAAGGCACCAGACAAACAGACACACAACTGTAATTGTGTGTCTAGATTTCTAGCTCAGTTGGGAGAGCACTGGTGCATTCATCTGGAGGTCCCAGGTTCAAATCCCGTTCCAGTCAATTGTTCTTTGTTAACCCTAACAAATTTTTAAAAATTTACCTAGTCAGTTTCCTTAGTGGTTTATTACTCTTTTTTAACTGACACAGTTTCTGAAAGGAAAACAATGTATCACACTGTGCAGGCATTTTGTTCAAAGAATTAGCTGATTTCCTCTTTTTTCCTCTAGGTTTTGTTTACCAATAGAAAACACTGTACAATACATGTCCAAGGCAGTTTCGGGTTTTTTTAAACTACATATTAAGTTGCATATAATCTGTATGAAACAAAACATCCTTCATATCTTTTACACCACATTAGCCAATTTTCATTGAGCTGCTAAGAAATATGTTGTTTCAGAAATTGATAACAAGCCAACATGCCTTGTGATGTATGCACTTGTGATAAGTTCCCCCAAGTTTTGATAACATACTAAATAATAATAAATTTGTCAAGCAATACTTTCAGATCAGCAGGTAAATAAAACATTTCAACAAATCACTCAATGAGCTTTGTCAACCCTAACTCTTGGAGTAATTTACCGTGACTACAATCCTTTCTCACAAAATCAAACTCCATGTAGTAGTTTTGTTGGACTATTTTTATGGTGGTAAGCCTGATCCCATGTAAAGCATGATCAGTTTGCTAGTGCAGTCCTTAGTCCATCAGAATCAAACAAAACATGCTGTTGGATTTTGATGGGTTCATAGATGACCATGAACTTGTAGATAGAGTTATGCATCTAGAGAGTTGTATGCAAGATTGAAAATTCTCAGGCTTTTGGATTTAATTTAATTTCAATCAATATGAAATCAATCGTTGAATTGAGCAGAATTTAATTATAAGTGAGTTAGACCTTGACAATCAAGTAGAAAATGAAAAACCACTTAGGAAAAAATCATCTGGACTCTCTGTGCAGAGGCAAACGTGATGATGGAATTAATTGAAAAGTCGTGCTACTCTATGAACAAAACGTACAGAACAGCAAATCAAATCTATGATTTGCAAAAGTTACGTGTAGACATCATCAGACGACATCAGTAAATGTCAAACAGTGTATGAGCAAGTCAGACTTGACAGACAAAACAAGAGGAAATGAAAGCTAAATGTCTCAAAATGTCTTTGAAAACGTCTCGGAAAGACAAATGTACGGGAGTGAGGAAGCCTGTCTGTTGTAATGTCTGGTGTGGCTCATCATGAAGAAGGGAGGATCTAGCCATGCTCTAATGATATCCTGACAGGAGGTGGTGGACAATTGGGGGGGACCCTAAGCGATCTCTGGATATTTCAGTGGACCCTTCTTCAAGTTGATGCAGGCCTGGTATTACATTCTTGTAAGAGCAAGGCAGGTTTTTTTTCCCTTAGTAAAGGAGCTTCTCAATGAGGGAAATGAAACATTTTTTGGGACATTTCAAGGGCAAGCAAGCCAGAGGTAACTGAGGCAATTGCCTCAGTTACCTCTGTGAAGTATCAGGCCTGTTGGTGATTTGCTTTGATGAAATGATGATGATGATTTCAATTCATGATAACACCTTGTCTACATCTGTGCTGATATAAGAAATATAGAGTATATTTACTCATTATATTTATTGCATTATTTATTGCTTTATTTCTTTTTTACATGTACTTATTTATTTATTTATTCATTTATTTTATTAATACTTTATATCTATGTTTTTAATTTAACTATTTATTTATTTTGTTTTATTTGCTTGTCTTATTTCTAGTGTTTGTTTTTGCCATGCTCTTGTTGTAAAGGTCAACCTCTTTTTGTATCAAATTTGTTTTTTAAGTTGTGCTTTGTGTATGCAGATTATATATATTTATTCAAAATTTTTTTTTTTTTCCAAAGAGAGTATTTCATATAGTGTTTTTGCCTCCCTATGTGACTGGATCAACAGGCTTTCGAGCTACAGTGTTTTATTATACTTTTGTTGATCCTGGCCATCACATTACGGTTGTTTTGTAATTTACTTTTTGCCCTTTCGGTTTGTCTTGCTTTGTATTTACTTTTGTTTACTTTTGTTTTTATATATCCATTTTACATACTGTCTGTTTGTAATTGTTTAATGGCCAAATAAAGAATAAGAATAAGAATAAGAAACCATCAAGTCTTAACACCTGTAAACAAGTTTTAAAGGGGCTCACATATATATCTCTTTGGAACTAATAAATATTAAGCCTTTTATTACCCATTTTTGCCTTGCCTTGCAATTGGATTTATTTCTAATTGTAAAAAAAAAGGTGACATTTCAGAGCAATGGTAACTGTTACTCTGAAAGCTTAAAGGAAAAAAAACCCAAATTCATTTTCTTACATTCTTGAAATTTATAGAACTTTATATAGTACATGTATGACTTACAAAAGAAAAGCGCCACAAAAATATGGATACGTTAATGTGAAATGATAAAATCTTGAGACTACTACCAAAGTTGCACTCAAGCATGGAAGATGGATGGAGTAGATCTTCCCATTAGAGCTCAATATCCCAACTGGGATTGATGCTCTTGAGTTATTCATGAGATAGAGGTTGGGTCACGTTATGATTGTGGTCATACATCATGTACACAGTAGGCTGACTCACTGTGTTTCTACTCCCTGTGTATTATGTAGTCGTGGAACGGTTTATTGTGAAACAGTTCTCAGATCAAAGTGATCTGCATAGTGTATACTGAGTAACCTATGAAACGCATACAGAGAGCTAATAAGGATCCACATTGTTTGCAATCTTATTTGTTGTGTGACTTAGAATGAGTAGTGAAGCCTGCAGAAATTTAACCACCATTAATCTTTCAAAATCCAACCGCATGTTTTGTTTTATTCTGTTGGACTGAGTATTATACTAGTAGTAAAGCTTTACATGGGATCAGGCAGGCATTCTGTACCACTGTTATCCAGATTGCAAGTTTGAGTTATCATGTTGGATTTTGTAAAAGAGCGAAGAAGGATCTCTGTAAACCACTCAAGGGGTTAGGATTTTGCTCTATTTTTACATATTATGTATTCTAGTGTACTCTATCAAGTGCTTAAATAAAAACAAAACAAAATTATGTTATTATGATTTCCAGAGTACTGTGGAAAAAACAATTCACAGGTACATGTTGACAACTCGGGAGGGATTCGAACCCGTGACCCCTATCATTTTTCCCATGCAGAGCCCTACAACTTCAGTATATTGATACTTTGATTGCCCTTGTTTCCCCTTACATGTCAAAATCATCAGAGGGTCTTGGCTTCCCTTTAAAAAAAGCGATGGAAGATTTGGGAAAAGATCCAGTGCATGGAAATATTTGTTTGTCAAGAGTTTGAGTCTAAAAAGACTTCAGTCATCTACCTATCACCAGTCACCACAGTCCTGAACCCACTGTTAGAATACACACGTTTCAATTCCTTAGAGAGTCTCTTAACCTTTCCCCCCCCCCCCCCCAGTCTTTCGATATTTCTGGTGTTGGTATCCTCCGTCTGTTGGTAGTTTCTAGACTTTCAGAAACCGGGAGTTTGCTCAATTATATTATCCGCAAGGGAAACTAGCTCTGCCCCCATTTCTCTCCTACATTTTCCTTTCAAATTGTTGTGCCTGCCCTTGGCTTACAACCGGGTGAGTCATATATAGGTACACATGCTAATGTGCTTGTTCATAATAAACCATTCAGGTTGTTCATATAGTTATACTTATCGTGTCTTAAAAAAATGTATTAAGACATGCTCGTTCAACTGATAAGTGATGTAGCCTTCCCCTTCCTCCCACATTCATCCTCCACATCCATCCCCCACATCCACCCCCTTGGAAACAAAATCTAGTAAAACTTTTTTGTTTTTAAGGGAGGACCGCTCATTCACCTTGGCACAATTTCGTTTCTCTGCTTACCGCGGAATTCTGTGCTTACGTCCCATAGAATGATGTGCTTTACAGGGCGCTGTAAGTGCATAATTCTGTGATAAGCAGAGCAATAAAGTTGGGCCTTCGATCAGTATGCATAGCATGTAGCATGGTTCTTCATACTAATGTAATCTTTGATGTTCTGTTTTGAAATATTGAGATGAGTGTTTTTGGGGTTGGGGATTAAATAGGTCATTACTCCTGACAGATGAGGATGTTCCTTATCATTCAGGAAATCCCACCAGGGACTTTCTCCACTTGTCTTATCAAGCAGAAAATTAAAATGCAAAGACTAACCTTTGTTGTTCGAGCATGAGGCAATTTGCGGTTGTGAGAATGACATTGTGCCCCAAGGCGTTACACCCAGTATTTGTCCAATCTTTTGTTTGGGCTCTATGGTCTTGGAAGTATTTATTAGCTGTCAATTTTGTGATGCACCAATGTGATGGTTGAGATTCATGTTTGGAGGCAGATGGGTCAAATGTTTGCATTTTTAATTTGATCATTGTTGATGCGTTGAAAGCCAAGCCATGAAACTGTGTATTTTCACACATCGGCCGTTTCTCGTCAAAGACCCCATTCCCACTGGATCCCACGTTGATGCAGTGCGATGAGGGATCAGACCATCCTTGCATTGCGGGATCAAAGGGAGATCACATGTAAGTGGGAATGCGAGAGGGATTAGGATCATATCCCTAAATCTGATCCATCTCTTGAGTAGGATCAAAGCAGGATCAGATCCTGCAAAATTGCTGGTGGGAGCCCAAGGAGGATTCTGAATGATCCTGCGATGTGACATGTAATCTTTAGATTCAGTTTCGATCATAATAATAATAATAATAATAATAATAATAATAATAATAATAATAATAATAATAATAATAGTGAACAATTATAACGCACCATGTCTGTCAGACTTGACACTCCTGGCACGAGATTACAAATTTTTTCCTGCAAGGTATATGAGGAGCTACATTTGAAGTATGAGGCCTAGTCATTTATAGCACCATGCAATGGTTTACAAGGTGCTGTGGCGCAATATGCTGCCGATCAGACCAGGAACACCGGGGCGAACCCCTTCTCTTTACGATAAGTGCACTGGGTTCTTTTACGTGCATTACACAACACATGGGACCAACGGCTTTACGTCCCATTCCAAGGACGAAGCATGTGGTTAAGTGTCTTGCTTAAGGACACAAGTGTCACGACTGGGATTCGAACCCACACTCTGCTGATCAGAAACACCAGAGCTTGAGTTCGGTGTTCTTATCCGCTCGGCCACGACACGCCACTCAGTGGAGGAATCAGACTCACAAAGCGATCGTGGAGTACAGTTTGATCCTGATGTCAGAATAATGATCTAGTATTGCTGTCGATCCGATGGGAAAGCGGTCAAATAGCAATGCTAGTTCGTTTTATGTGAGAAACCAATAGCACTGACGTCACTTTTGCTCAAAATACCCTATGTCAGACAAACATTCCACCACCTGACATGTAGTTCTTATGCGCGATCACCAGTGTGGCATCGATGCGCCAGACCCCAGTTGTACAGTCAGTACACACAAGTAAACATAAAGCTTGGACATAATACGCGCGTATTTTGACACATTGTCTGAGATCCAGGTACTGAGCTTTTATTTTTTGCATTAGTGCCGAATGCAATTCCGATAATGATTCCTATAATACAGAACCTTGCTGAGAAATCACAGTTTGAGGATGGAGGTAAAGACAGTGAGATCACACTAAAACACCAAAACCTTTGTTTACACATTACATGTATGTTTAAAAACAATTTTTGGGAAAAAAGAATCAATACAGCAAAATTTGATGCAGTTACAAAAAATTGCGTATTACGTTTGTAAACACAGCGCATAATAAAGTCTCATTTTCCTCTGCTATACAAGACAATCTTTGCTCCTGCCCGCCTCACTTGACCTCTCCCATGACCTGAGTGTCCTCAAGATACCTCCTCATTGAACCATTGTTTGTCAATATAAAGCATTGAGTGACAGCTTCATTCAATTTTAATCTATCTGGGGCAGCAAAATAAAAGGAGTTTGCGTTCACAGTTTGAAAGTACAGTAACCAGAAGTGCCCTAGCGTTGTGTTGTTATGATGCTGGTGACCGTGGGTAATTGGTGCTATTTATACGTGTCTACTGGTATCTCGGGATTGTTCACCGTTGCAATACAATGTACTATAGATTGTACATTGTACATTATACATGTGTACCATTGTTTGGGTGTGTATGTTGTACAATGTGGAGTGTGTTCAATACTTGGGTTTTTCAGCTGTGTGGTTCGGACTGCTTGGGGCTCTTAAGTCTTATACTGTTTTAAATGTGCGAGTAACAAAGGATCAAGGTCCCCAGAGTTTTTTTAAATATATATTTCATATCTAGGACGACATTTCATAAATTCATGCACTTAAGGTTTTTATTGAATTAATGTCTACTAACCTACAAACGAAGGTTCATAGATACTAGATGCTCTTTAAAAAACTTGTTTAACTATTTCTAAAACATTTCATTCATAAAGTTGTCTTTAAAAGAAAAAGAAAACAAGGAAGATACTAACTGTAAACCAGAGATACATTTACAGTGGACATGTAGATAAATATGGACATTTGCAATTATTATAAATATTTGTTTATCAAACATAATGTTCATGTAGATGTTACAGGGTTACAAGTACCCTGTACAATGTTGTAAGTGCTAACAAGTGTGTATCTTACATACATATTAAATTAATCCAGTATGACATGCCAAGGTATTTTAATCATGAACAAGTTTGACAGCTCAGCTGCCTGGATTTATAATTAGAGAAATTGCAAATATTTTCTAATACGAAAATTTACAGCTGAGGGCACGTGCACAATATTGGTATCAGTGAAAATGTAAATGTTTACAGATTTTCACACGGCTTACATGGATTAAACATGGTCTTGGTGGAAAACTTCCCATTAAAATATTTTTGCTTGAATTGCGATAAATAGTTTTTTAGAAAATGGGTGATTAGCTTTGATCTCGCGAGTCCAAAACACAATGTTTGAAAAGTTCAGTGAAAACAATAAGTTATTTTTTTTACTGTTTTCTTGTGACTCTGATGATCGTGAATGAGCTTCAAAAATGTTCACAGGATTGTTATGTTTTTCACATTAAGTGTGGTTACTTGTCTTTGACAATAACCAGTGTTGGCCACGTGCTGTAACTCTGCAAAAGAAAGTTGTTTTTCAATTTTTTAATTTTTAAAATTTATTTCTCAGAAATTCAAAAGAAATTTGTTTTTCAATGTTCAAATTGTTTACATTAATTTGTCGCAAATTCAAAAGATTTGAAACATAAAATAGTTGAATACATTGCTGCATCTGAATCACAGGTGTGTGTGGTCACTATAGTGTGTCAGCATCCTGATAATTCCATCACCGTTTCCTGTCTATATAAACCATACATATGCACCACCTGTGACCTTATTGATCGACGTACACATGTAGCTTGTCTTTGTTTTAACTAAGTATGCTTGTCATTCCCCTTTGTTCTACAGACCCTTTCATCACTGTCAATATCGGTGTATTGTCCCCTATGTGCATTAACAGTTATGAATACTGATTGTCATAATATCAAATAGAGACCAGACTATGTTCCATTCGGGTTTTGGTTTGGTGTATTGATCTGAATGGTACTAAATTTTCCTGCTTTACTGGAAATTCCTTTGAAGTTAATATTTTTTTGTTAACCATCTATGATAGCTTTTTTCTTTGATGAATTTGTCAATAGCCACTCATACTCCGATTGACGTCAGCTAAGTTCTAGAAAGTCCTTGTTTACAATTTCATATTTTTATGATATCAAAAGAGCCCTAAATCTAAATCAGAAGGCTCTAAATCAGAACGAAACAAAAATCAAATACCACACATAAATGTTTTTCTAGCAAGATTCATGTTTATCTTTGTTTAACTAAACAAATACTTTTGGGGAATATATCACAGATCAATTCAGTTTACTGGGCGTTATCAAAATTTGGTGAACCAATTTATGAAATATTCATATTGTAATAATGACATTATGGTGCTGGACTGATGATTGTAAAGGGAAACACAATTGGACTGACTCGATGAAATATCCACACTGAGCGTGATGAAATTGTGACACTCTTGAGAAGTGATGGGTTAGCCATCGTTGTCAAGACAATCTAGGACCCAATAACTCTCTGACAATGACAGTACACCCTGTGCCTGGATGACAGAACTTGTCTGTACTGACTGTGATGATTGTCAAACTATGTCAAAAATATTCTCAGCAGTTTGTTCTGTCTTACAAGGGATTAGTTTCATCAAACCTTAACCCTACCAAATCCTCCAAAATCCTCTCAATGAAGTTGTCTAATTTTGGAGGATTGAGGACTAAAGGCCTAAATAACAATTGCTTACCACTAGGCTTGGTATACCAATCTTATCTAAGTCCAAACATGTTGGTGTGTTGGAGTGACATAGGAGTGGAGGATAGTGGAGGATTGAGGTCACCTGTGGGCAAGTTGGCCTAGGGAGTAATGGTTTTAATTATTAAGCAGTGAGTAATGCTTAACAATTTACTGCCGAGCACAAATGAGCAGGAAAACAAGTCACAAATGATATGCATGAACTGATATTTTGGCTGGTAACCCTATAGATTCTGGTGAGCGGAATTATCTGTTGCTTTGCTAATCTTTGAACTTCAACAGCTCTTGGGTCCAGTTGTTTTTGTACCATTTGATTCTGGGGTAGGATTGAGGAATGGTTTGTTTTTTATCTGAAACCAGTCTTGCTCTTACCCATTTAGAATGTCCCACTAACTTTCTAATTTCTTCCAGTCTCACCACCTCAATGTATATTGAATTTGGTAGAAGAACGTTTCTGGGCCTCTTTACGTTTTGACCAGCATGGTCAAACATAGAGAAGCGGTCTTTGTAAGCAACCCATATTTTTATTTAGTAATGTGAAGTAAACAAATAACCTGGATTATTATTAAAATAAAAACTGATGCATATTATTTGTTTGCTAGGCTGACTAAAGATAATTTTAATTTGTTTTCCCTGTTATTTTTTGTAGACACATTTCGCAGAAATCTCAGCTCTCTCTGACAGTGATGATGACGAGGATGGTGGTGACTGTGTTAGGAAACAACCCCGCAAGCTCAAGTTCAGCAGAGAGCCCATCAAGGTAGGCTGAAGTTTGACACCCCCCCCCCCAATTTTTTTTTTTGTACCTTTACTAAAGTGGATCCGGGAGGTTCGCATGGGAGACTTTTGGGGACACTAGGTGGCAGCAGACTGACCAGGTAAATCCATTGTTCTGAGAAGTGAGCGTATGCTCAGAGTTACATAAAACAATGGGAAATTAACAAGTATGTCTGCTGCCACCTAGTGTTCCTGTTGGGGAAGGTGATTGTGGCAGGGTAGCACTAACTTGGCCCAACTTCCTTCCAGAAGAAGTTTAGATCTTCTTAGTTGTAACTGTTCATCAGCACAAACACCCTCCTCCTGGATCTGCTCATGTCCATTTGTTTCTGTATTGAAGGTCAATTTTTCATTGACTCATGATGTTTATGATGTCCTCGTTGAGCTTGCTGTCAAATTCCTGATGAGTAAGTTCTGTATCTAAAGGTGATTTGCATACATTTCTGTTATAATTATGTTATTGTTTGTCCTGGTGGATGGTACAGTGGAAGTCTAGTTTTTACTCCAGCGCCACCGTGTGGCAGTATTGTGCCAGTTAAGGATAGACTGTGATCTACTGTACTAGCGCCCTCTTGTGTTGCTCCATGCATCCCAATGACTAATCCAGCCACTAAGATATATTTATATCCAAAAAATGAATGGGTTGAATTTTGTTGGACAGAAAGTGTGTGTTGACCAGGGGATTAAATACACACAAACAACATGTTTGTTTTGTTGTAAATGTCTTTAAGTTTGTGTAACTTAATGTTTAATTTGCACATCATTAATCTTAATTCATCTGCAGTTTTTTGTAATCATTTGTATGGTTTTTTAAAGACAATAAGGAGTAGATTTTGAAAGATTTTTTTAAGGCCATACATTTTCCCCTTCTTGATACATGGCTTTTGAAAGTCTTATGATGAATGTAATGTCAGAAAAGGTATACTCTCAAACAATCAGGAGCCCTCTAATCTTTGTGAAATGCAGCACTGACTTTATGACATAGCGCCATCTGGTGTTATTATGTTGCCAGCTTTGGAGTAAGTTGATTCTCATCGACCTACATAAACAGTGCCCTCTTGTGGTAGATATGAACATAAGTTAATTGCAGCTTGGACGTTGTATTCAACTTCATCAGGAGTGCAGCTGTTACTAGAAAGAAGTAATTATATCAATCAAAAGAAGAACAAATCATGAGATTTTCTTGTGACATGTAAAAGAGAAAAGTACGATGGACTATAAAAAATCACATCATCATTTCTCAATTCTGAAATTGACTTGAGAGAATCTATGATGACATTGTTGATGTCCCTCGTCGGCCGTCAGAGAATTTCATATCAAGGAGCTTGATTGCAGGAGACAAGAGAGAACTGGCTAGAGGTTCAGCTGACACTTTCTTAATGTGTTGCAGTAACTCATTGGCTGCAGTGATTAATTATAAGAAAACATCCAGCGAACTTAAAGGCATACCCATGAAACTGGGAAAGGATGATAAATATCAAGTTTTGCCGCGGCTGAAGTAATGGCTTTGGCCGTGGGTTTAGCCGGATTACTGAAATGGGTTTCTGCTGCCAACGGTCATAGCCGCAGTAGAAGTAGTTTGATTTGCAGGGGGCCATACAAATGAATGTACTGCATACACAAGTACATGTGCAACGTGTCTCGATACTAATGTCAAAAATTGATGTTCAACACTAACACAGCAGTAGCTGTAATTGTAAATTCATACTGTACAGGGCACCTGACAAGACTGCTACAGAATGTTACATGTTATAATCTTTTCCTGCTAATTACTAAACTCATCTACTATAGGTCTGCTTCTACAGACGGTTGAAGTGGCCAACGCCTTATTTTTCAAAAAAAATCTGATTATTTGTTAATGCTTGTTATAATTTGAAGTTCTTCTTACAGGCATGATATTCTTCCTATTTTTATCTCATTGCCAATTTCTTTGGGCTTTCAGAAAAATTGGTAATACTATTAAAAAGCCTTTAAAAAAAATCTATCAAAGTCTATACCATATGGAGGTCGGACTTGTACTCAATAAAACTTCTTATAATTTGAAGTTCTTCTTACAGGCATGATATTCTTCCTATTTTGATCTCATTGCCAATTTCTTTGGGCTTTCAGAAAATTGGTAATACTATTAGTATTAGAAAGCCTTTAAACAAACCCTATCAAACTCTATACCATTATGGAGGTCAGACTTGTACTCACTAAAAGTTCTGAACTATTTTTTCCAGCCTGTTCTTAGCTATTCTGGTCAAGATATCCCAAACATGCCTGCCTTATTGCACCCCGAGTCTTCCCTAAACATGTACTGTACAGTAATTGCGCTGCCTAGCCCTTGTGGATGAATCTCTGACCACATGTTAGTACTTTGTGGCAGTTTCAGCTGAAAGGAATTGTTGAATTTTTCAGACATCACGTGTCATTTCAATATATGCCTGCCTCCTGTAAGCGTCTGATGACAACGTGCGTAGCTTACTACATCCTAGATCTCTCAGAGGAGAAATGTAGGTTAAATTAAACAAATTGCAGAGCACTTTTTTCGCATGAAAATCAAAGTGCTGTGCATGCACTCATAAAAGATTTGGTTACTTAGAACACTATTGTTTTGAATCAATTTCTTAAAGCTATGATGAAAGAATTGTGTGTAATTTAAACCCTTTTAAAAAAAAAAGTTACTGTGTTTTCTCATTTGTCTGATGGTGAGAAGGGGACTTGTCAGATCGGAGTCTAAACATTTTGATATTTATTTCTCATATGGTGGGAGTTTGAGGGATTTATTCGACGAAACCAATCTTAGATGTTTCTGAGTGTAAATGTTTGAATATTGAGGACCCTTGATGGTGTGGGTTTCTGATGGATTCAAAAGGTTTCCAGTAAATATTTTGTGAAAGAATGACTGACACTTTGAAGTGAAATCCTGTTTCTATTAGGCACCCCACCACCCTGAATGCTTTTTGTCTTGCAAGCCTCAAAATCTTGTAATTATTTTGTAAACCTATGTCTAAATCTTGATTCAAGATTTCCCGAGCGCCTTCCATTCAGATGAAAAATTTGTTAAAAATATGATACTATGAAACATGTATTTAAGCTTGTCTGATGTCAAAACACATCTTTTAAAGAAAGTGATTCCAGCTTGCACTTTAAATAACTTGTTTAATATTTAGAACGATAGCCTGGAAGTGATTTTAAATCAAGATTTAGGAAGAGCAGCTGGTTCTTGAAACCACAAACCATTTCTTATATATCTTACACATCTTTGTAATCTTTGGAATACCGATGTCACTGGAAACATGTCATCTCCCCACCCTCTGAGCCGTCAAGCAATGAGTGAATGACCACCAGATACCTGTCAGAGAATGAACCCTGGTCGTTGTCGTTGACTAGGTGTACTGCCACTCCATGAGTGAATGACCACCAGAAACCTGTCAGAGAATGAACCCTGGTCGTTGTCGTTGACTAGGTGTACTGCCACTCCATGGGGTGTGGGAACCTTTTTCTAAAAAGTTGATTACAATGTAAGGATGTTTCAATATTGTTCTTCTTTACTCCTTCCCTCTTTTTCATACCTCCTCCAGTAACTGAACATTCAGAAATTAAATAGTTTGGGTTTTTTTTTTCAAACAAGGTTTTCTGCTCTGACTCCAGTTCTCTAGTTTGAGGCTCAATCAGTGTTTTTTGAAACTCTGCTCTCTCCAAACCAGCTTTCAAATTGACAGATGCATTCTGAATGCTGGGCAAGGCCTGAAGACACCATTTGGAAAGGGCTTCTTGAGGCGAAACAGAAGTTGTGCCCTACCTGCTGTGATTTCAATCAGTGCTCTCCACACACAGCTTTCAAACTGACAGATGGAGTTAAGAAAAAAAGGTCCAGTGTTTTGACCGGCCCCACCAAAATGAGGCTGAATTCAGAGCCTTTGCAGTGCTTGAAAGTTACTCTTGAATCTAGCCAAGTTCTCCTCCTGTCCCTTACCCCAGTTTCCCAAGTCTCCTTCAGATTTCTACTCCATCGCTGTCATCCTTCCATCCAAACCATAGATCATCATTAAGACAGTATTGCATAATGGATGGATCGTTCATTCCAAAATAGTTTGCACTTATTTCTCAGCTACCTTTAATTGTAATGTAGTCTTTTAATAACTAACAGTTACACTGCATAACAATCCTCGTTGAGTGATATCAGACGTCCATCAACACTGCCCTCTTATGGCCTGGTAATGATACACACAGTCTCACTTTACCCAGTAATTTTACCTCTTGTATGAGTCGGAGGCCTTGATGCCCCATCAGTCAGGAAGAGTATACAATATATCCTGAAACAGATGTGCTGGTGTGAAAGCAAAATATGTCAGCTTTTCAAAAATTAATCATATCTTGAGTCAGTGACCTATTCAAAGGAAACTGTTGTTTGTTGTTGCTTTTATGTTGACTTTTTTATATTTTTTGTTTATGATTATCATTTTTGTACAGTACATTGTACTTATTCAAAGGTTGGGATTTACGCAAATTTGGTTCCTTCCAAATTTGGCTTAAGCTTTAGTTACTCACCTGTCACTGTGAGCCGTTTTGGCATTTCTTTGAAGAACCATAGGAGGGCCTTGTCGCTGTGCCCAATTTACCCGTTGAAAAATATAAATAGCAAGATGGTTTCCTTCAAAGAGGTACCGGTAGTCTGTAAATATACTCGCCCCTCAAGAATAGAGTTTACGATTTGGCTTTAAGCATATAATTGATGATTGGATTGATCGACCACTCTTGGATCTCCCGCTGTGTGTTGTATGTTTATTGTGTGTTTTCCTTTTAACCTTCGTCGGCCTTGTCCTTTCGAGGAAAGATCCTGCATTGCACCACCGATTTTATGATTTCATTTTACGGACAGACCTTGGGAGGCTAACATGTTTGGACTCCACTTGAGATATATGCTGGCATTGTACCTGAATTCCTGAATAGGATCTCCAAATTACACAATCTTTGAGATAGGACTCCATGAGGCAAGGCAATCCCATCAAAATACAGGTTAATGGTTGGATAGGTGTCCCCTGATGCCCAATGGTCTGCATTGCCTGGAAATGTCAGATTAGCCTGCCATTAGAAATTAGCATAAAAATACACTGCAGAATTGTCTAAGCATGTTGTGTTTTTTCATGGTGTGTAGTGGTCTTGTGCTTGACACTCAAGTTATGGTGGTTTGAGTCATCGGAAGTTTGGGTTCTAATCCCGGTCGTGACACTTGTGTTGTTGGGCAAGACACTTAAGTATAATTGCTTCTTATCACAAAAGAGTAAATGGGTACCTGTGAGGGTAGATATTGTTGATGTAAATGATTAGCAACCTATGTGCTACTTTGGGTGCCGGTGCTGCATACTCCAAAGGAGTTGAGATGGTTTTAGGAATGCTTAAGGCCCAATGGACAGTGGTAGTAACATTGTTTAAAAGTGTCTCATAAATGCCTATTATTGTCATTATTCAGGAATGCCTAGGGCCTGATGAACTTAAACTTGAGGGGCCTAATTGGCTTGAAAAAATGCATAATAACTAGATCTTGTAGATCAAGAGAATCAGCAAGAATCACAAGTGATCAGCAATGCTTGTGTGTTAGCAAGAGGTGCGTTTCCTGTACACTTTTATTTTGAAACCTTCCCAAGTCTTTTGAGATCCTCCAAAGGGTTTTGATGATTTTGAAGGATTGAGGCACGTTTGACATTTAACGATTTGATGAAGTAGGGATTCTACAAAACCCATAGCAGTGATTGGAAGATTGAGGCTGTTTCCTGCAGGGAATAATCCAAGGGGTCGGGTAATTAATATTAACAAGTACATGAAGAAGTGTTTTTGCCGAGCTGATTTTCAAGCCCCTTTTTTAATTTACTACATATTTTGACACTGTATTTCCTTCTTATTTCCACTGTATCTTGACTAACACCTGATCACCAATGTTAAACTGAGAATGCTTACATACCCTGTCCCTCTTAAGAACAGAGATGTTGACCATTGGGGGTCACTGAACACTGACCACCTGCTGTTGTCGTACCGGTCATCGATGAGATCACTATTACAATTATACATCAAACACAAAACAAAACCGCCTCTCTTGTCATTGTTTATTTATGACTTTCGGTTGCGCACCATCGATACTAATAATAAGAGTAGAATTGGTTCATAACACCCGAGAAAATGTCATGGGGGCCTGCCATTAATTACGATTAGGTAAACCGACGTGGGTTTAAGATCAATTTACTGTTCGTGACTCGGATAATCTGCGTAGGGGCGCTGGAAGCATGGATTTGGATGAAGATATGAAAACAATACTTTTCTTTTATATACAAAATGGTTTAGTGGTATTGCATCTCGCATGCTTTTCTTGGCAAAGAGAATGCTAGGAAACACACCATAAGGATCTGTTTGCCTCTAATGATTGGTTAAACGGGGGCTGCCGGTGAAGAATTCTGTCGGAGCCGACAACGTCAAGGGGAGGTTTCAGGTTTCACTCCGTACAGGCCTCAATCTGTGCAGAACACCATGGTGTCACTAGTGGCGTGCTTGCTTTGTTTGCGGGGGAAAGACGTGGGATTTGAAGAGATACTGTGATGTATTTGTTTATGGCATGGAGTTTTCGGTTTCTCTCCTGGCAGGCATTTTGTTACAAATTGAAAGTAAACTGGGGTTTTTCATTGGGCGTTAATACATGTGATGATCTGGTTTATGTAGGTGGTTTGTTGTTGGGCTGGGATTTGGGAGGGGGGGAATTTCCCATGGTAGAAAAGCTACTGTTGTTAGTGGTGCTTGTTTCCCCACTGTATTAAGGTATGATTTACAGGTGATTTTTGAGAATTGATGATTGTGAATGTTATTAAACACACATGTATGTACATTTTCCTTTTTAAATGTAGTCTATGGGCAATTCAGAGGTTATGTACGTTGACGACAGGTGTCACAATTCTTGGCTTATGAATATTATTTTTTGATTGGAAGAGTTGACATTTTTTATCATTCATAACAAGTGTCCATGAAGTCCTGAAAAATATTCACAAAATCGGATTTCTGATATCTTTGATTAAACTGCATGAAATTGCCCCTGTGATTTGTCAGCTATGAAGGATCTCTCTGGATATGAGGGTCCATGTAAAGGGTTAAATATTAAAGATTTCAAAATGTTGAGCATGTCAACATTGTGTATGCAGCACTCCACATAATGAAGTCGGTGCTTTCAAAGGACTTGTGACTGTGCCGCAAGAGACATAATTTCCTGGACTGAGGTTCTTTATAAAAGCCGTCCCTTTGTGGAATGTTCTCTGCAATTTTGTTTCATCCACAAGAAAATAACAACTTCCCCGACTTGGAGGAAGAAATCTAGGAGTCTGCAGTAAAAGATCAATAAAAATCCAAGCCCTGCGTCAGAGATTGGAATTTCTTTTGCAAAAGTGCTGATTGTTGTGAATGGAGTGAGTGGAGGATGTTTCATTTCCAGTCGAATGGCATGTACAATGGTGGTCAAAAACTGCCACAATATTAAACAAATACCAATTTATGAGGTGAACACTCACTGGGGATAAATTAAAGACTAGCAGTTGATTCATGTAAATGTTTGTCTGAGATTATTTTGGACTCTTTTCAAGAAAATGTCCCTCCCCAGCTTCATTTCCACGGGTGGCACGCCATGTCAATCCATCTTGTAAGTAAGGCCTGGACGGGGACATTAGCAAACAATTCTGATTGGCCTAATTAAAATGTGCCTTTTTAAAGCAGCTTCACTGGAAAGATGTGCTGTCCTAATTATGTGAAAAACGACTCCCTCTGAAGTAACATAGTTTTTGAGAAAGAGGTAATTTCTCACTAAAATATTTGAATCTGAGAAAGACTTCAGGCCTGAAGCCTTTCTCAGGAATCTGAAAGCACACAAATTTGTGCAACAAGGGTGTTTTTTCTTTCATTATTTTCTTGCAACTTCGGTGACCAATTGAGCCCAATATTTCACAGGTTTGTTATTTTATGCATATGTTGGGATACACCAAGTGAAAATACTGGTCTTAGACAATTACCAAAAGTACACACTACCTTTAAGAAACAACATTTTTACAATTTCAAACTTTCACATAACATAAGTGCTATTTTAGGAGATACATCGTTTGTGCAGTGACACAACGACATGTGAATTTAGCCTTGTTCAATTCTACATGAAGCTATCATGTTTAGCCTTTGGATTGTGACGTCAAAATATTATTTGAGAAATCATTGGAAATTTGATGAGCTTTCCCGCGAGTCTGTTTGCCAGGGTTGCAAATTAGATTCCAGATTTGAAATCCAATATAGCGTGTACTTCTTGTTGATTAGATTAATATTGATGTACATGCACAGTACGGACAGGTAGATACATATAGAACAAGCGCCTGTCTGTTCCTTGCCGTTATTAGTATTATAGAAAAGGTTTTTGTACCCATTGTGCGACTATTTTCATCAATTTTTTTTTCTAGACTTTCAAGAGAAAAAACTCCTAAAAATGAATGAGTGAAAAGCGGTTTGTGAGACAGAGGATTGATGTCTGTAGCTGATGATGTTCTGATCCGAAACCACCTCAACTCCTCAGGAGTATGCAGCCCTAGTAGCCAAATTGGCAACAATCTCAACCTAAGAGAAGCAATTAACAAGTACACTATTTCCTTGACCAGGATTGGAACCTGTAGTCAAATGACTCGGCCACCGAAACTGGAGTTTGGTGTACCAGGGGTCGATTTCACAAAACCCTTCCTAACTTAGGACTAGTCCTAGGCAGTGCTAAGAGATAGGACTAGTCTTAAGTTAGGACCAGTACTTAAGACTAGTCCTATCTCTTAGTATTGCCTAGGAGTAGTCCTAAGTTTGGAAGAGTTTTGTGAAATCTACCCCTGACCACTCAGTCATGACGCTCCAACACTGTACTGGGATGGTTTGGAGAATGAGACCCCTCAGTCTCATCAAAGTCTTATTTGTTTCATTTGATTGGGATAGATTCCCTGGCGCCAGCAGAGGTTAATGGGTTCAAACTTTCTCCTTAATCTTCAAGCTTAGATGATTGATTTTGGTTGACAAAAAGAATGTCTCATTACTGAACGTCTGAAATTTAGCCTGCTTTCAGGTCTCATGGGGTCACATTGATCAAAATGTCAAGGAAGGGATGGGGGTTTTTTTAGTTTTTTTTTTACCACAGACATTATGCAATTTATTTGCTGATGTGTTTTCCCCAAGATGACAACAGTATTGTTGTGGGGGGACACTCGCCAGTCAATTACGCTGTCTTCTACAGCCGGTACTACACAATGAGGAGTGATGGTGACCCAAATATGAATAACACTGTTGTCTAGTACCTTGAATTACACAGGGTAGGAAGTCTCAAACGCCCCACTTTTTCAAAAATGCAGCTCATGGTTTCCTCGAGTTTGATTGAATTGCCGCCTCTATCCCCAAACCACACACCCTTAAGCATTTGGACAAGATGATCAACCTCAGTCCATATATGTTGGTGTTGAGTTTCCATGTTGTGGCACTCTTTGATGGGTTGGGGACCAGCCAGAAAACCTAAAGTTGAATTGAAAGTTCTTTCAGAATGCGGAGAACAGCACATTGAAATAAGCTTAAATCTTTCCACATATTATATATCATTTTATTTATAGATCATTGGTATACACACAATTAACGAGGGCCCAATTTCAAAGAGCTGCTTCAAACAAAATTATGCTCACCAGACTAAGGCTACCAGCCAAAATGCCATGTCACATGTACCATGTGACTGGTATCCTGCTTATGTTTGCCTAGCAGACAATTTAAGGCAATATTTTCTTAAATATCCTTATTTTTCTGTGAGATTTCGCCCTGCACTTTTCAAGCCTTTTAAGAAACTAAGGCCGTGTCCGAATTGGCAGCTACAGCTACGGCTACGGCTAGATTTCCGCGTCACCATGCGTTGAAGAATAGGACGTCCTTAGCAACACCCTTAGCAACAGCCGTAGCCGAAGCTGTAGTTGCCAATTTGAATGCGGCCTTAGCCTAAATATGTTAAGTGTAGGTTGTTTTGGATGTTTGTATTCAACCATGCACAGAAATCCTGTAGTAAGCCAGGGCAATACTCCCCTTTGGCCAAGCGGTAACCCATTCAGAGGTTTTCCTAGAAAACTACCAAAGCTCTTCCTTCAGGGGAAGGGAAGCTTCCTCCCCTGACCCCAGCAACACCTGCTTGGCCTTGTCAGTTTTTGTTACTTCTGCCGGGAAATATCAAAGCCTCAGGGAAAGAAGACTAAACCAAAAAATCGTAACTGTGGAAAATTTACTAAGCAGTGAAATAAGAAGTCCTTTCGGATGGGTTAAGGCTCGCCTATGGGCGTGGTACTTATCCATCATTGATCGAAGGTTGGTGGTATTAAGAAGAATTATCCAGCAGCTGCCATTTATTGATATCAATGAGATTTCCTCATCCTTTGTTTTGGGCTGATCATTCTGAAGTTGTGTCTTGAAATTTGATGTTACCATGGCAATAAGCCATTTGCGAGTTACATTTGAATATTGGTACCTTAATTTTGAATTCCTCTGACTATAGAGACAGTTGCTATGTCACTTTGTTCAGGCCAAGCTTTTGCATATCAACCTCCAGATGAGCAAACCTTGGTACAATTGTACCATACACATTCATTCAGAATTGTGTATGGGTGTTCGCTGTCTCTTAGAATTTTTTTTTTTTTTTTAAATTTTCACCTAGCATACTTTTGTATGCATTATTGTTTTCAACAATGTATTAACATTTTGTTTGTCAATCTGTACTTATGAGAAACAAACTTGTACTCTGTTGGGAAACATCTTGTTTACTTGTGGAAAACTTGATCAAAGTCCTTGGATAAAACTTCATTCATGCAAACAAATTTTACACTACATTCTCTTCAATCACAGTAGAAAATGAGATTGCCTATGAGATTGCCTGCCTATATTGTGTGTGGAGAGAGGTTGACAGAACCTTTGTGAAGGCCTCATCGGTTTCACAGGTAACCCAAACCATCAATCTGGCCTACATGTATGTAATAATAACTCATTAGTTATGGACATGGCATGCCTGGGTTACGTCAATTATGATTTCACACTGTTTACCGCACCATTTTCATGTTGAAATCAAATACATTAAGCAATCTATCTCTTTGTGGTCAGAGATAGAAATGCCTTCAGGCTCTCACTGTTGTAAAACTGCCTAACAATTTTTGCGACATGCAGGAAAATCAAACTAGAAGAAACAGGATATCTGGCAAAATACTATGTAACTTTTTAAGAGTAGCAGCTTACAGAGCAAACAACATTGGAAATTGTCAAAGACCAGTATCCGCACTTTGTGTGACCCAATTTATACATGAACTAACAAACCTGTGAAAGTTTTGAGCTCAATCGGTTATCAGAGTCACAATAAAATAGCGAAAAACCCAATCACTGTTTTCAAACATCGAATGTCGGACTTGTGAGATCAAAACTAATTATTTTACTAATTTCTTAAAACTATAGCCTTTCAAGCAAAAATATTTCAAGGGTTGTTACCCACCATGACCATCTTTATACCATGTAGGCTAAGTTATGTGTAAATCTGTGAACAGTTTTATTTACTCCGTGGCAGTAGAATACATAGCAAGACAAGTTCTCAAAGAACAAAAATCTTTACTCCGTGGCTGTAGAATACATAGCAAGACAAGTTCTCAAAGAACAAAAATCTACACAGCAAAGTAGATATACACATGGTGTTACCGCAAGCCAAATATACATTGATACCCCACCATGCAATGCCTCAAAACCTATAGTTATTTTTTTGTTATGAGTTTACCATTGTTATGCACACCTTTTAACACACGAGGCGGCTAAATACAGACAAATCTAAATTTGCAGGATAAGTATATGGACTCTAAGGATAACTCTGAGCACGAGTTTATCAGAACAGAAGGTTGTCGGAGCATAGAGCAGACATGGCACTGTGTTGTGCCTCATGAGTTAATGATCCATTGCAAGTCACTGACTGACCTTAAAATGCTACGTATGTCATTTATCAAGGAGCTTCCTGAAATATGATGGTGACATTTTGCAAAATGTAATCAAACTACCCACATGTACTGCTTTACCATCTTTTTAAAGTTGAAATAAGCAAGTACACATGCATTTCGTGGAAAACATAATTATTTTGTGCACAACAATCCAAGTTATTTGTCACATTTCATCAGCTGGAAATAATTGATGTGGGGAAAACATCACGGTTTGCTTATAAGAACTGAACCGTTTATGGGGTTTTTTAAAGGTTGTTTACTTGTGTTGTTTCTCATTTTAAATGTCATCTTTTATTTAGTGCAGACTTGTTATTCATATACCTTGATCATTAGGATGCTTTTCTTGTAATATCAATTTATATTCAAAAAGCATAAATTGCAAATGATAAACAAACAGGGTTGTTGTGCTCAATTAACTCAAGAGAGATGGCAGGAGAGAGACAGTTCCTCACGTCTTACCAGAGCAGCCTTGAATCTGCTCGGTGCTGACAATGAGCGGACGAGTATTCCCGTCAACTCCTCCTTATAGAGTGTGACGTCAGTGACACTGTTAGTGACGTCATTGCGAATGGGGGCTCATCATGTGCCTTATGAATGCTGACAAAGGACAGGGTAGTGGTTGTAAACAAGAACCAGGGATATCTACTAGAGAAGGGCGATGATGAGCTCGACTGGGAATGATATATTTGTACTGGATGAAGAGGAGAGTAGTCTGTTGAAATTTAAATAAGTCAGAAAAGGCCTTGGATTGACCTCTTAAGGAACATACTATAGATTGATTAGACATACTTTCACACACTCCTTTATCCATGGATTAGCTGTGTACATGGGTAGGGTTTGAAGGTGGGTG
Source organism: Plazaster borealis (assembly GCA_021014325.1). Lineage (NCBI taxonomy): Eukaryota > Metazoa > Echinodermata > Asteroidea > Forcipulatida > Labidiasteridae > Plazaster > Plazaster borealis. The sequence goes on from JAJGQC010000230.1 coordinate 22,223, forward strand.
ATAAAGGAGAGGATGGTGGGAGGTGGCGAACATGGCAAAGAATCTAGTAGACATAAAACGTGTACTCAAACTAACAAATGCCTCTAAACAACACAACAACAACAAAGAAAGGAGGACAAATAAATAAACGAAAAATAGTGTTAGCTCATGTACATACAGCAGTCCTTGAAAAAATCCAAACTTTCATTCCCTTCCCCTTTTTCCAATTATTCAAGCTAAACATCAGAGTTACTAAAACCAGATGATAAAGCTGATGCCTGAAGGATAGCAAAGGCTATTGACCAAGTTGCAAATCTTACTCACATTTGCCATGTTTTCATGACAGTAAGATGTAAACATTACTAAACAAGAACAAATTGCCCACTATCCCCCTTCCCCCAGACACCATAGGCAGCAACGTCACAGGGATTCACAGCCACTACTTTCAACGGAATTGATGTAATGGAACGCGCCGCTGACAGTTTTTCCCCGAACGAACGCTGGCTCTTGTTGTGCCCTCGATTCTGAAAAAAAGAAGGATTACTTTTATGAAGGTTGATCTATTGATAAACAAGGATGTTTATGGGCTTGTTTGGTCAAAACACTGGCCACTTGAGGGCAGTGTGTTTTTCCCTTGTCGGAGAGATTATTTTAGTCGATAACTCATCTGAAATCAATCTTCACAGTAGGGTTAGTGATTATTTAGTATCTATTTCTAGAATAAAAGCCGAGGGATGCTCACTTTGTAACCAGTAGCAATCTTTAAAGGAAAGACCATGAACAAATGTAGCATAGATGTGGGAGGGAAAAAGCTTAATGGGAAGATTTCTAAGTTATTAGTCAGGGATTGAAAACCCAACCCACATGGGAGGCTAAGGTGGGAATCACGCCAGGGTCCATCGTAGTGAAAAACAGGGAAAGACACCGATCTGCCATCCTGATCTCCTCCAAAAACATTTTAGGGAATGTGTAATTTGATTCGATGGTTGAACCTTCTGGCAGGGTTACATATATACATCTAAATGTACAATGTCATGTTTTTATTTATAATCTCCCCCCCCCCCTATGCCAATCTTGCTAATTTCTCCAGTGGGTATGATACAAATTATGATCATAAGTGTTCAATTAGTGTAAACCTCTGTGGGCGTTTGACGCTTGCAAAGACTTGAGACAGAAAATTACTGACAACTGATGATTCTCCCCAGAGAAAGCTTAACAACGGGAGAAGACTAATCTATTTTTCAAATTTGTCTCATTCAATTTGAAATGTGGAGTTAATTTCAGGATCGTAATGGGTTCTTGCATGCATGAGATTGTCAGGTTTTTTTGGTTTTTTGTAACTTGTAAGTTAGTTTCTATGTCCAGACATAATAGTGAGTGGTTTGTGATGAAATGTTGGTAGCACTTACCAATCATACACTCCTTCGTTCTTTTCACGGCAAGCGTAATGAAGTAGGACGGCTGGGGAGATTTGGTGAAGATGACAAGTTAATCCTACTCAAAAAAGAACTAACAAATTGACGTAGGCGGTAAATGCCTCCACCAGCCCCCCCCCCCTGAGCCACTGAGTCGTGTGCTGTGTTGTCTCACGGAGAGAACATTCCCTTTTTTTTATGAGAGTATAACTCTCTGAATCAAGCATGAATTTTATGTGTGAAGTTAATTCACAATATGTTTGGACTGCGTGAGGGCAAGTGTGAATTCAAATTTGCATGATGCAAAACAAGTAAAAACATACTTCTTCTTTTTGCATTGTTGTTGCTGTTATTATTAGTTATTTGGCCATTGATACAAGAAAACAATATACAGGCAGTCAAAATTAAATAAAACTAATTGTAAGGCAAGGAAATTTGCAAAAAAAATGATATGGTGATGTAGAGAGTATGTAAATTCAGCTGGCTTCATTTTCTAGACCTAGGGATTAGCCAAGTCTTGTACCCCGTAACCATTAATGCAGCTTGGTGTGGTAACACCCAGCAGGTGCAGGAAGTTGCATTCTCTTGACGAAGAGCAAACCCATTTTCCCGGCACATCCTGTTTTGTCACATCACACTGGACATTTTTTGACAAATATTGTCTCAAGTAAAATAAAATTGTACTCCTACTTCCAATTCTTTGAAAACCCCGCGATGCACAGTTGATTGCCTCATGTTATATTTGAGCAGAGATGGGTGTTGTCACAAAGATGTGTGTTAACGCCACTCCGGTGACACAAATGACGGGAGAGAATGTAGTGCTTGTGTAAGCGTTCCAAAAGACTGAAGTAATGGGCACCAAGTGTTGGCGCAGTCCTTAGGAACACTGACCAGAAGACTCTACCATTAATGGGACACGGTTAGACTAATCTCTGCTTTCACAGGGGAGAAGCAAAAATTCAATTCAAGGGAAAATAAATTGATTTTTTATTATTTTGGTGTGGAAAGGTAAACAAATAATTATCCTCTAGTTTTTAATCAACACAAAGAACTTATGAATATTTCATCAAATAGTCTGTTATATGTCAGGTATTCTGTACATGCTCGTAATGGGCTTATTTCAATTTGACGGCAATCTAAACAAGCAGTGGTGATTTGGGGAAAAAGACATTTGTTAGATATGATGGGTTTTGTCATATCATGCCTGTGGCTTAAACTTTGTAGATTAAAGTTCTGCACCCAATTTCATATAGCCGCTTAAAGGTTAATTTTGTGCTTACTGTGCGATTTCAATTTCAGAGCGCTACTAACTGTAAGTGCAGAGAAAAGGCATGCTAGCCTTCCAGTGCTTGCTGTAAGCAAATGAATGACATAAACATGTAAATCCATGGTGAACCTGCAAGCTGGCCGCCTATCTTTCTTGCTAGTCTGTGAAATGCGCTTGGGCTTACACTAATGTTTCTGCTAAAGTAAGCAGACAAATTAGTTTATCGTTAAGCAGCTCTAAGAAATTGGGCCAGTATGAGCTAACATTTTCGCTTGATGCTTAATGCAATTATAGATTTCATGGTTTGGAAAAGAACATGAGGAGATCAGGCATCACTTTCTTGACTAGATTTATCTCAAAACTGAGATTGAAACCTTCAAAACCACCAAGAAACAAAAATACGTGGGCTCTTAATTGGATGAAAGAAAAGAAAGAATTGAAGAGGTGTGTGGGATCTGCTCTATTTACGTATCTCTCTTGACTGTGTTTGCACTTATATTCGATTGTAACCCACTCTTTAGTTCCTCGACTTAACTTCTCCTGAGGGTCATTTTGTCTAGAATCAATTTGAAATACCATCATTTAAAGTCTGAGAGAAAACATTTTGAGGATAAGGACAATATCATCCTGAGATATCTCCATCAGAAAAAAAGTAGTTCCGACAGGAAACGGCGGCACACCTTCCTTCCAGGTGAAAGTACAAACTTGGAGTTATTTCATTTTATATTTTCATGGACTTATATCAAAGCTGTGTACATATTTATCTTTGGATATGTTCTAGGAACACTATGGTTATTTTTTGTCATGGTAATTTATCTTTAAGAAGGAAACAAAGTACTTAGTACAACCTTGCACTCAGCACTCGATGTAGTTTGATGACCTAAGCAGCCATTTTCAATCCAGCATTCTGTACAATCCTAATCAGTAGAAGGAAAGCACTGTCTGGTGAACTTTTCAAACCCAACTAGATCTATTCATTGAGAAGATTGTACCCCCGGTCCAGGATAACCAATTGTTACATCACTTACGTGTATTTATACCCCACAAGGTAAAGAAACCTCATCTTCCAGCAGTCACCGACTTTCTTTTCCCTTCTTGGCAGTCCTCAGTCCTCAAGTGACATTATCAGTCTTGAAAAATCTTCCTGCCTGCGACTTTTGTACCACTGCCTCGGATGTCCATTCAAGCTTCTCTGCCCCGAGGGGTCGTCGCGTCCTCTTAAATCATTCCGTCATGTCCGTGGCCATTTGGCAGAGATCTCACAGTTTTTCGTTTCCCGTCGGAGGCCTTGCTCTTCTTTTCCGTGGTTTCTTCCCCCATGTTGCTGTCCTCCTTCCGGTTGCCTAATGTCGGGCTGTCAAACCGGTAGACGTTAATTGCCGATGGCCTTTTCACGTCGTGAGAAAAGTGGTCTGGCGATGACGGTTGGTTGGAGGAAATGAGGTTTTCTACGTATGTAGCAATCCTACCTTTGGGTTTCACCATTTTGAACTGTGTGACTCTTGCACCATTGTACGTAGGTGTAAGAACACTCAGTTATGAGCGTCTGTCAACACACTGCGAAGAAAATTTGCACATCTTTGGGGAGTCTGAAGAGGCTGACTTTTCATACTTATAAATTCAGTTTGAAAAAAACCCAAGCTTTCCAGGGGTACAGTATCTAACACTTTGTCGAACTCGTAACAAACAAACAACAAAATATTGACAAATTTTGACATTTCAAGTTCATCCACCAGTTTTTTCATACTTTTTCTTCAAAATAATGTTCTCTGTATGGGACAAGAAATTAAAGCAATCTTTACACATCTTTTAGCAAATTAACGTACAATCATGCCCTTTTGAAAAAATATCCAGTCTGGTCAAGTTTGTTGTAGAGAAATTTTTAGAATAAAAAAATACATATATTAAGCTACGAAAAAATGAATTAAGAGATTAAGTAACGTTAAGTGTAGTCCAATAAAGTAGTCCAACATCCCCTGTGATTCTCAACTTGGATGGATTCAATAAACAAGCGTAGCTTTTAAAATATTTATTTGAGATAAATGTGCTGCAAATAAACAAAAACTAATCAAATTTTGTGCACTAAATGCCCCAGGCTAATCCCAAACCGCTTCAGGTTCAGTGCGTGTTGTGTGCATATCGACAGCGTAGAGTATTAACTCCCTGGTTACAAGTCTTAGATGAGAGCTATTCTCAAGGACAGAATCCATTTACTGAATAACAGAGTGATTTTTATTTGCTTGTCCTCACCTCACCTGAAGAGATAAACAAGAAAAGAAAGGAGAGTGTTGGAGGAATAGCTGAAGGGTTCCCAGAGCATGTGGTACTCACTTTATACTACATGCCTTGATATAGTCCAAGAATGCCTCTGTTGTCCATGGTAACACCTGGGAAAGAAATGGCTCCATCACTCAGAGTGAAAATGTCTGAGGATGACCGGTGGCAACATCGGATAAATATCTCTGAAGACTTAGGAAAATGTGTTGACTCTAAAAAGAACCAACGGGTGGTTCATTTTTTTGTTTTTTCCCCCCAAATTTGGCACGATCTGATTGGAGAAGTGGAAAGTTTGGATTCAGGTTTGTTTTTTTCCCGTCTTTGATTTACATGTACAATACAATAAATCAAGTTTGTTTGAAATTATATTTGAGACATTTTGATACCTTGTTTTTGTCTTTGACTGAGAGTAAACTTGATTGTTGCTTTATTTGCATGTTAGTGTATGGCCGTGTCCGATTTGACGGCTACAGCTATGGCTATGACTGTTGCTAAGAGTGTTGCTAAGGGTGTCCTATACTTCAATGCATGATGACGCAGCGATCCAGCCCTAGCCGTAGCTGTAGCCACCAATCTGGACACGGCCTAACTATCATGTAATTCAATATATTTTTAATTGCACAAGGTAGCTAAAAGCGATCCAGTGAAGTTTCAGTAGGTAACTCCTTCCCTTAACCCTAGGCACTGTGGCTTGAAACCTAACCAAATTCTACTAAAATCCCTAAGCAGATGTGATCTCAACACCCACACCTCCTATATAAGTACAAGATGTACGTGCTTGGCCCCATTCCAAGCAGGATTAGTTTGACGATGGGGACCTAGAACTCAAGCAACACCAAGAAACTGATTTTGGAGGATTTGGGGGAGGGCTGGGGGTTGAGGTGGGTGTTGTGAGGGTTAAGAATGTATTGTGTACCTTTTTATTTGGTTTCTATGCTAGGAGGGATTCTCAGAAGCTTGTGTTTGATCATTCAGTGACCAAAAATATCCCAGTATTGTTTGTCTATGTGTTTTCTGTGTTGCTAACTTCACCGGTGGGTTTCACCATTATGGACAAATATAGCCAACCATGTTTCTCATTACATGTTGTCTTCTTGGCCAATCGGCTTGAGGGCACCTGGGGAACTCCGAAGTGCTGGATCTGCCCCTCGGTTGTAGTAGTCTCCAGCTAATAACATCGATAACATACAACCTACAGCAGATGGCTTGCTTCGCTCAGGCTCACCCAAAGCGCCCTCTGTGGTCTACCCACATATATTGCCCCATGGCAAGTCGCAATTTCACTGTGGAATGGACGAAATAGAAAAGTTGTGTGGTTGAGACACCCACTCCAAAATGTAGCTCTGCGTACATGTGCATCTTTACACAGTATACATTCATACAGGCAAAGAACAATATAATGTGGTTTGTTGAAAACAATTAGTAGAATACATGTCATGTTCAGGGGGAGGTGGAGGTTTCCACATGGGTCTCTTAAGCACAGTTTGGATGGATACACATACAAATTAATTGCTTTCTCTTCAAGATTTGACATCTTTCTCTGGCCTCTTTTTAAGTTAAGACATTTCTCTAGTGGATGACAATATAAAAACAAAACCCACCAAGCCTGAGTGCTGTTCCAAAAGTACCTGAGCATTTGCTTGTCAGCCATTTATGGAAAATTATTCAACCTTTCCAAACTCATACCACCTGAACATTTTTGCTAATTTCATTGTAAAGTTTCTCCCTTTTTTTGTCCGTATACTGAGTCAAATAACTTAAATTGACTTCTGTAAGTACCCGATTACCATGCCTTGCTAAAGATTACTGACTTGAACGAAGTGGCTTGCAGGCCGCCACCGGCAACAGTATGCAAATGGATGTTTGCTCTTCACCCAAATGTAATTTCAAGACTCTGGAGTTGAGAAGCGAGCGTTGAAATTGCCCCCTCCAGTGATTCCTGTTGTGAAATCTGTCTTTTATCCGGGCCAGAAAACCCGAACCGGATTGATGAGGGGGTTGTTTTAGGGGCAGAACTTTTAGCTGTTGATCCAGATGGTCAGATTGCTGCATTAAACTTGATAGCTTTTTTCCCTCTAATTGGAAAGTCTTGAGTGTAAATTATTCTGGGCTGTGAAAACATCGCTGTGTGGATTTGATCAGTGCCCACATTCGGCATTATTAGCGAGAGAGGGAGGGAGGGATAAAAGAGGTTGGATGCATGTAGGTCATGGAATAAATTATAACGATGGAGATGGGTGAATGGTAGCATTCGACAAAAGTCAGCTTGGCAATAGTCTGAAAGTTGGTTTGTGATGTCTTCTGGAAATGGTGGGGAAATTGGTTGAATCACATTCATTCTTATCATCATAAAACTAACCCATGAAAACTTTCTGATACTGGCCCGATACTTCACAGGGGGTAACAAGACTACGGCATCCATGCTCCCTGGTCATTACCCCGGTGCCTATTTATACAGGTTTCAGTAGAAATTAACATACCCTTTACCAATGAAGAAGTGCCTTGCCAACACAGGAGTTAAGTATTAGAACTGAATGGTGCGCTTTCTCTTGAGTTGTCACCAGGTAATGGTTGTGAATTTTATATGATTAATCTGTTTAAATATTGCATACCAACTTGACATCAAGAGAGTTTTTCCATTATTGAATAAGGTGATTTCCGAAAACGTATCATTTTTTTAAAGAACTGTGTTCTTACACTGCAAATGTTGGTGATAGGTGTAGGAAATTCAACTGATTGGTTTAAACTGAAATTCAATACTTGCCTTTCCTCCATAAGTTAGGGAGGGTGGTGAGGATTTCATATTTGTTCACCAATAAATGTTCTTGAGACTGCAGGCACCATGCTGTAGTCTGACCCAATTTGATATAATAATCAACACTCATAATTATTGCTGATTAATAGGGGTATCCAACAGTCGTTGCATGCTTGTCACCGTAAGGTCATTTCCATTTTGTCCGCTGCGTCCACTCAGTCACGCTTCAATGCAATAGAAAGAGAATTTCGGGGCCGCAAAATATGGCGGTGTTAGGTGTACAGTTTTTTTTTTTTTTAATTAGAAGCTGATATTCAATGCTTGAATGGAAGTGTGGCTTGACGAGAAGATCGGTGTACTCAGTGACATAGCTTGGGGCATAAAGAACGATAGTCACATATGGAGGAAGGACCTCAGCACCTTTTATTTATCTTGTATCAAGATACTAGTGAAGAAATGTGAAGAACTTCCTGCGTCTTAACTGCAAATTATGTGAACAAGCTAGACAGAAAGTGAAGCTTGTAGCCTACGCCGTGCACGGCCCAGTTTTATCTTTATGTAGCTGTTCAGCAGGGGAAAAAATATCAGTTTGTCTGAAACTTTATGTGTCTTAGCAGAATTTAGCAAAATTTAGCAAGGAACCAGTCACTTGTTATGTTTAGTACACATCAATCTAGCTGGTAACCATTTCCGATGCCTAGCTAGTCGTTGTGCTTATAGCATGTTTAATATACACTCCTGACCAACAGATAATTTTTGGTAGTACTCCATTTTGTGGCTCTTGTTCTTGTGAGCGAAAAATAAATGGCCGCCATGTGTTAAATAACAAAATCAAGTCAAGTATTTTTGTCATGTCATACTTGTAAAACATTAATAGTGCATAATCAAATACATTATATGGACGAAAATAAGAAATGTATACCTATAGTATGAAAGAGGCTTAATAAGTACTGAAACGTACACAGAGATGTAGAACCCAAAATTGAAATATATTGAAGAATGTTTGATATACAAGGATAGAATCCAGACAGAGACCAAGCAGGACTGGTCAACGAGTCAATAATGTGGAACCTCCCCCGTGAGGTAGATCTACTTATTCAACGGCCCACATGTACAACTTTGTTGGTTGAAGTCTTCACATTTCCACTTGCTTTCAGATCTTTATTTCGCTTATTCAGAACTAACAAGACACAAGTTCCTGTTGATTCTAACTCAACAAGTGTTTTGAGCATGACGTCAAAGTTGGACCCCACACTTAAGACCTTCCTCAGTACGAAGTAAGACAACTTGATATGATCTCAAAGTCCGCAAAAGTGGTTTGGTTTTTCCTGAGCGATTACAATTCTCTCCAGTTCACTGGAGGTCCCTGAAAATGAAATATAACTGTCTTAATTGATAAGTGTTTTGTAAGACAGTTTGTCCAGGATGACCGACCGACCGGGAGTGTCAATTTGATGGGCTGGAAATGTCACTGACCCAGGGGTTGTTTAGTTTGGTTGCTAAACTAGCGGTAAATTGACCAGGTGCAGGATTTTTATCCTGACGGGGACGTCAGTATGAAGAGGGCCTGCTCTGCCCACCTAGGTCACTCTGTCGGCTGCCCAAATAAAAGCTGCTCCTCAAAGCGTCACCGTAGTTATTAATTGGAGAAAATGAAGGGGAAAGGGCAAGTTAAAAACTTTGGGAGTGAGTTTAAGATCCTGCTGCAGGGTGCGGTATGCTCGTCAGCTGTAGAACAAACAAAATTCAACATGCATGTACCTCATTTGGCTTTTGAATAAATCAAATTTGTTAAAGTGTATTTCCCCCCCCTTTTTTATTTCAAAAGTTCACAATTTGAAACTGCATGCAAATCGGCATTGGGTGGGGGAGGGGGAATGTTTCATAACGTTGTTTTTAATTTATTTTGTTTAATCCATTTTGCTTGTATTCAGCAACTGTTTGGATCTCTCTTTATTATTATTGTTATTAATTTATTTTCCTTATGAGTTCTCATGATAAAACCATTCTGAATTGTGTTGCCAAGTACATATTCTCTGCTGTTAAGTTAAAGGAAAACTAATTATAATTTGATATTTAGGTCACGCTAATCCATCCTTCTTTGCCATTTTTTTATTTCTTTGTTGTAACCCTTCCCCAGGGTATGGTGTTTGTTCCGTTTTTGGAATAAAAATTAATACAATACAAAAACAAAATTATTATAAAATTACACAATTAGTCAATGTGTTATATAATTAATTGTTAAAGGAACAACTATTTCACTGCCCTCCCCCATCCCATCACTCACTCATACAAAGGAGAACAAATACAAGACGGAACAGAAATAGCTCACCGAACAAAAATGAATACAATTGAAGCTGGGCTGAGCAGCTATAATCTGATATCATATTAAATTGATATGACACATGAGGATTTATCAAAATTCCTCCATAATCAGATTGAATGTAGTTTTGTCCTTCACATGGTGTTAGATTATCTAGAACATGTTTTGTACATAAATTCTGCTTGCCATAAGCAGTAAGCATTTATAAAATAAATGTTGTATCTCTGATTGAATGTAGTTTTGTTCTTCACGTGGTGTTAGATTATCTGGAACGTGTTTTGTACATTAATTCTGCTTGCCATGTGCAGTAAGCATTTATAAAATAAATGTTGTATCTCTGATTGAATGTAGTTTTGTTCTTCACATGGTGTTAGATTATCTGGAACGTGTTTTGTACATTAATTCTGCTTGCCATGTGCAGTAAACATTTATAAAATAAATCTACGTATCTCTGACCGACCTCATTTATGATATTTTTCTGATTTTCAATTTTGTCGTTCAGAATATACACTCAATAATTAAGACCCATCAAAGCTTTTTGAACAATTGGGATGAAATATTTAATATCGCTTGAATTGTACGTATCTCAGTCATTGCTGTAGTATGTCGATGCAGTTGTGTAGTCCAATCTGTGACTATCACTAACAACTTACAAACCAGTCCCCTTCCATTTACCTAAAAGGAAACTGAACACCCCTATATTGTTAATGATTCCTTCCAGTGCAGTGACAACCAATTTGCATATTAACTTTCTTCACTAAGTCCCGCCCCTTTTAACCTGTCAGCCAAGTGAGGGCAGGCTTGATGGGGGCTGTATTGTGTATATATACACAGCCGGTGCTCCTGTGTGTTTCATTCAGTCATCTTGTGTATATGAAGTTGTGTCAGCAAGGCTGTGCCAACACATCTACAGCACACAACATTGGTATTGTTCCCACATAGATTTTCGTTGTAGTAGATTTTGTGTTTGCGCAGTGCAATATAGGACTTGAAGAAATTCAGCAATAACCTGAGGATTTCAGAGCGGAAACGACAACAGCTCTCAGCTGTAAGTTGGAAAGTTTTCCATGTGGCTTCTACGAATCCAAATCCTCCCGCTCTTCCCTTCTTGTGCAGTGTGATTTGATGCTGGTCTGTGACCAAACTGTAACACTCTGGTGTTTGGATTTGAAAACCTTTCTCCAGAAAGAAAAACTGTCTGTGATACAGCCAATGGTTTTCTACAGTTACATCATGAGCTTTGGATTCAACCTTTCTGCCAAGCTGGGGACTTAAGTCAGCGGAGTGTCAATACAACAACTGAGTGGGTGGTGGGTCTTTTTCCTCCTTTTTCTTTCACGAAAAAAGCTCATCGCGGGAGAAAGCTATTAACCCCAGTGTGAATACAATGAGCGTACACTTGGACTGCAACAATGTCTACACAGCATGTTTGGTTTGTGTTTTAGTAAAAACCAGACGGATTTAATTGTCAGTGCTTGACGTCAAGTTGGCAAGAAGAATAGAGAGCTGACGAAAAAACAACACTTGGCGAAGAACTTTGGCGTTGAAATTGAACTGGCACAACGAAAACTTTACACGGTAGGACGTCATCGTTAAATAGACACGTTTACGAGGGAGATTCACAGTATGATGAATAGTACATGGTCCAGTTACTCCATGCAGTTTGCCTGAAGAGAACAATAAACTATTTCATCACGTCTCAGTAAGTGTTCCGTCCTGTTGGTCTGCAAAAGCTGTAAGACGATACGAACTGTCGGAGAGCGCGAGGAGTGCTGTTATAACTCAAAGCTCTGAATATTTTCCCCCCCATGCTGTGAAACTATTAAAGCGTGCGCTTAGTAGGAAAACACCAGAAGCGACTGTTGTGGTTTGCATGACCACTGCATACCCGGAGTGACTGGGATATTCACGCCACAGGACCATGCTGTTTCACCTCTATTTACATCACCACAGATACTTGGATTTCTTCGGCCAACTACTGGTTTGGGATGTTACTCAGAGGGTGGTCCCTGTAACTGGAGGAAAGCGCTTCTTATCTTAGAAACAGACAAAGTGTTGAGTTACTTCCTGCCATCACATAAAAAGAACTTCACCCATGCCAGTAAGTAACCAATTCAACCACATTTAGTAAGAACGAAACTTCTAACCTTCCTACGAGTCAACTTTTTAAAACACCTCCCCCCCCACCTAAAAAAATCAAATAAATACAAAACTGATAAGAAACTCTTGAAATGTCATCTGGTCTGAAATAAATTGGTGTTTACACAAGAACACTCAACAAATCCTTTCAATACAGACACACCATTGACCCATAGTTGTTTGTCTGCAAATACAAAGGTCAACTTGGATCTATTATAGCCCGATTGCGAACAAATTCCTGGACTTGAGTTGTGTACATAGATGTACCCCGCTATCAAACTGTGTCATACTACAGTAGGCTAACTCGCAATCCAATCAGTCAAAGCTGACGATACTTGGGAACTCTGTCCGACTGTGCAAATAGACACTAATGAAATTTCCATCATCATTGTCCGGCAACACCAGCCAACTGGACTCCTTAGTCAAACTTGCTGATTGGGATACATCTCCTTATCGTCTTATTGGCTATACTGCCTGGAACGTGTTCATCTTCAGTTGAAAACTTGACTGGAGAAACTTGCTGGCAACAACGGATTAAACTTCCAATCAAGAGGGTTCAGTGCCAAGTGAGATAATGAAGGCTAGTAATTGATACAGACACCCAGTTGCTTTGGATACTCTCGCCTACTTAGGGTAAGTGTTCTTAAGTTTTCCATGTCATTATTCTTCTTGATATCAATTTCTTTGTATGCACAGCCAAGCAAATGAAAAGAAAAAAAAAATCTCAGAGCAAAACATTTTAGCAGGATTTTCTTGCCCTTAAAAATTGCGATGGTTTGATGACGTACTTTGGAATGAAGAAAACAAGTATCTCATCTCACCTTCGTCAACTGATTCCATGGGTCATGTTTGTATCACTCACTAAAAATAAACAGCTATTAAGTCATTGATGAAGGGAGTCAGTGTCCGATTGTTCATTTCAGTAGTCTCCGGTTACATGCCATCACCTTATAAAAAGAAACACACCATCATCCAACCCCGACTCGCTCAATTTGAACAAAACATTGTTTGTGGGGGGGGGGGGGATCTATTATTGATTGACATTGAGTAGAGCATTTCACTACACTTATAGATCCAAAGTTGTTATTTTCCACTTGATATAAAGCCCTGGAACTTGCCATTTGATTTTTTTCCAGAGGAAAAAACAGCTGCTAGGAGAATTTGCAGCAGCCAGCAATCTGCTATTTGAAATTGACCGCTTGTACTTTGTGTTCATGCACACCAATGGATAAGTCATCCGGCATCATGTTGACCACGGCGGGTTATTCGGATATTCTGACGCCCACAAATTCTGCGAACTTTACCACCCCCGCCGGCTATCCACCGAACAATGAGTTTCTTATGACACTACAGTACGTGTCATTTATTGTGACATGTTTACTGGGCACAACAGGACTTCTCTGTAATGGGTTCATCATACTCATCTTGTTACGGTTCCCTAACATGAAGACCCTGGCCAACTACTTCATCCTAAATCTTGCGTTAGCCGATTTCCTCTTCATGATCTCGTTCCTGTTCCTCGGCCACCAGCTCAGGGTCAACCACTGGGTCTTTGGCAAGTTCATGTGTCGTCTCATTGTACCCTATGACGCTATGACGCAATTCCTTGTCATCTATTTTGTCATGATTATGAGCATCGATCGGTACTTTGCAATCTGCCTTCCCATCAAGTCCATGAATTTTCGTACTCTGCGCAACGGCAGGATCGTCTGCGCAATGACATGGGGCGTGGCGATACTTACCACCCTTCCCTTGTGGATCTACACAGAGCACGTCTGTATTAATGGATATTGCACCTGCTTGGCTAGGGTGTCATCCAACGATCACGATGATCCCCGGTGGTGGATTATCTACACCATCATCATCGGATTCTGTGTTCCGCTCACCATGGTCTGCATCTGTTACTTACTCATCCTACAGAATCTTCTGACAAGCACCATGCAGGATTCCAAGAACACGCTGCGTCGCGCCGCTCGGCGTGTCGCCATCTTAGTCATCTGCATTATCATCGTCTTCATCTTGTGCTTTCTACCGTTCTACGTGTTCCAGTTGGTGTACAGCACCATTGACGCTGACGAGGACTCTAATAATACTCTAATACTGATCTACATCATCACCTGGACACTCATGTACTCCCACAGCATCATTAACCCCATTGTCTACGCCCTCGTTGGTGAAAACTTCCGCAAGAACATTGCCTTCATGTTCTGTAAACGATCATCACGTCATGTAATGTACTCTCGCCAGAGCAGTATGCGTACGTCCAGCTTTCGCCGCACGCGCAACTCTCTAAAGTCTTGCAACAGTAACGACCCTACCGGAATGCGACCTCATAACGGGTACTATGTCCATTTGGACACAGGGCAACATCGTGGTGCACGAGAGGATCCTGTGTAAAAGTATATTTTAAAAAGGAGGGATGTAAAATCAATGTACATTGTATCTAACAATCAGTCACTTAAAGCGGCTTATCTGTAAGTACTTGTAAATATATGTAAGTAAATTATGGTAAGTTCAAGCTTTTAAAGTCAAGTAGGTGAGATGAATTCTGTAGAAAAATTAAGTGCCAAAAATATTAGTGTCCATTTTACAAAAAACAAAAACAAATCACACTCCAAAGAAAAAAAAATACTCCAGAAAAATTGAAAGCTACCTGTGCCTAAAAAAGGTGTGAAAGAGTGTCAGAATTACCCCAAAAATGTAAAAACAGGTTGACAAAAAAAAACCACCCACCTTGCTGAAAAAAATTCTTGATAACTCAAAGGTTCAGATAGTTATGGTGTTTCAATTTTGAATATGTTTGAAGGTTCATAGTTTGTCACTAACTAAAAAAGATTTGTATGAAAGGGTGAATGTTATTTTTAAAACTTTCTGACATAGAAGCTGCTCAAATCACAGGAAAGACACACCTCAGTCATAATCTAGTGTAGATGCACACTTGCAATGTATAAATATACAAAGCTTCAATCCTAACAGGTCTCTTAAACTTCAATTGAGAAAGTCAAACGCTTTTGACATCACGTGCTGCGGAGGAGAAATTTCTCCTGGCGTTTGTCACTTAATACCATTGTTTAATATGCAACTGCATCCTTACAAGCAACTAAATACCTGCACCGAGGCAACGTTCTGTTTGATGTGCACAATGTTTTCTAGTGGTGTGGCTGTAATTTGATGACAGAGTCTCCGGTTAGGTTCAGGACAAAAAATGGTTCCTGAGGATTAGAACGATATATCTTTCCTATACATGTATGTGTACATGTACTTAAAAAACTAATACTGAAAAATCTACCTGTGCCCCCGTTAAACTATCAAAATCTAAATGTAATTATCTTCTATTTATTATAATGATAATGGCAATGGGTCGTTGATCCCAAGTATTGAGTTTCACCTGTTCCTATAACTGTCGTCCCCCCACCCACCCTACCCCACCCCGTTGGTCCCCACAACCTTGTGTTATGGGGTTTTCTACTTTGTGTATGTCTTGATCCCGTCTAAAATTCAAGTTCAACCAGTGTAAATAATGTAAATTGAACGAGAAGTTTTTATGTAATTGTCTCTTCAACCAAAGGTTTGTTTGTGCACGGTTGTACTTGATGGAATCTGTTAATTTTCTTTTGTACAGAAATAACCGCACAATTATGTTTTATTGAGAACTATTGTAAACAATGTTTATTGGTTACTTTGCTTGTACTAAAATGTATTGAAGGGGACACTGTAATATATGTACATTCCTTCATGCATGCTGAGTGGTCTAAATACAGTGTAGAGGACACACAAGTGTGCCTGCAAATTACATGCAATCTAGGGCATCATTGGTGGATTTTCGTTTTTGTGTGTGTGCCAACTTGCATGCGTTGTGGTTAGCCAGATAGCTTGCCAAGGCCGCCAAGTCTTATATAAAATTAAACATTTTCCCAAAACTATTATGTCATATATCTTGACTATGGTTTACAGTTTCATGGAAACAATTTGTAGGGGAAGACATTTTGAATATTGCGTTATAAGCTGCCCCCATAAAAACATCTATGTGAAGGTTTTGAAGGGGCACCAAGGCCAAGACTAGGACAAGTGGCCTCCGTGGCCTCATTGCAACTCCCGTTCTTGACTCAGAGCAGGCCTGTGATTTCTTATGATTTTCCCTGATTTCAGAATTTGTTTAAAACCTCCTTGAGCCCTTAGGTTGTCTTGAAAGAAGTGAAGCAGTCACCAAAGGGAGAAAAAGAAATAGTCCACATTGTGTTCAAACCTGTAGTTTTGTATTTCTGGTGATGCACATAGTATGTAAACCTCCTCAATTGTATAATTTGGGAGGATCTGGGTCTAGAATAAGGGGGAACCCAGGCCTGTGAGACATTTATCAGGAATTGTTGCAATCATTGAATCTCTTCCTTTTCAGAGAGTAAAAATACATTTAACAGAAGCAGGGAGTTTGCCATCAAGATGAGTCTTGCAGCTTACCTTGATTCCAAGAATATTAAGCCTAAATGGAACAGTTGCATTAACAATGTAAGCAGTACCATTGCTGTTAATTAGATTCAAAGAGTTTGAGGTTGAACAAAGAAAAATTGAAAAGAACAGGACTTGAACCTGCGACCTCCGGATTAACATGCGGGCGCTCTACCAACTGAGCTATCTAGCCCTAAGTTTGCGGTCTCCCTATATCTTTGTGCCAATCAGAAGCCATTCAACCCGTAACCCAGTCAATTTCCCTTGTGGTTTTTTACTTGATAGATTCAAAGTGAGTACAAATAAATGCGCTTTTAACAGCACATTGGCCAACATTAACCAGTGCTGCAATCTATCTTGATTTTAAAAAAAAAGCAGACAGAGTTGCGGCTGTTTTTTTTTTCTCCAACTGATATCAGTGCTGTACCTTAAACGGAGCTAAAAGCCTAAAATATTTGTGCTGAATGATGGCCCCATGATGAGTCGATTAAGCCTAACCGGCACGTACAATCTTGGTAATGTTTCTGATGGCATTGTCCGGGGGGGGGCCTCTGCACTACCATAAGCCCATTCATCACCACACAAAACACCCCTCTCTCTCTCTCGCTACAAGACGTGGGAAGCTTTAGATCAGTCAAACTCAGTACTTTGTTTCTCCTTAGAGTGCAATATGGTGTTCAGATTCAGGGTTCATTTTCATAGAGCTGCTTTTAAGCACACAAATTAGCTAAGCATAAAATGAATTGTTTCTATTAACGACGAAAATGTTACCAGCCGTAATACAGCCTCATGTGTACTGTTGATGTGTGCTGATTCCCTGCCTATTTCTGCCAGCAGTAGAAATTAATTAAGCAATATTACATGCTTAAGCAGCTCGATGAAATTAAGCCAAAATCAGCCGGTGTAAATGTGTAAATTCTGAACATAAAAAAAAGTGGTAATTTTATTAAAGTATTTCTCTGTGTCCAATATGTAATATATATATCTGGCCATGTACAAAGACAAATAGAGCTTTATACTACACTATAATAGCATAATTTATTAAAAATGTGAATTTTATTTTTAAAAAGGTTAAGCAAAAATTTCTTCTAAGCTTTTGTTTGGTTTTACTTTTCAGTTTTATAGTGGATTATTTATTTAATTTAAAGGTGATTTTTTTTTTAAATGTGTGTGTGAATGAGTATCAAAGGATGAGGAAATAATTGATGAAACGTGAAAAAGGATTCGTTTTTTACTTTTTTTTTTCTCTGGAAGTGAATGATTTAATGAGTATGTGAGTAGTTGTTGATTGACTCTCAGTCGCATCCAGAGAGTATTTTTAACTAAAATTCTCACTCACCGTTGGATACTGTGTCAAATAAGTCTTGTCAAATTTTATTGTAAAACTTTTTATTTTTATTTTTTACTTAGCTGATGTGTAGCATTATGCCCACATGGTCCAGCTTGCTAGAGCATTTCTCCCAAAAGCCTATCTATCCCTCTGCATGCACAGAACATTAGTATAGCTTCTAATCCCAGCCCCACTTCAATGGAAATGTTGAAAGGAAACCATTAGATAGAGACTAAAGAAAATCCTAGTTGACCGTTGAAACAGCAAGCTCAGCGGTCTGACTGGCTGGTGACCAAACTCTACCCCAGTCTTGAGTAATGGAGAGTAAAGCATACCAGTTGCAACATTCTGGCTAATATTAAAATGTTGTGGGTTACTTTATTTTTTTTTGTCATCAGATACTTGTATTTAGTGACTGGCATATCAAATGTCTCTTGATATTGGAAGCGCAGTTTCTTTGCAGTCATCTCTCTCAAGTTTCCCCTGATAACATGGCTAGAATTAAACTATGATCGCTTAGTTGCATCTATGCTCAGACGTTTGAAATACCTAGATGTTTTATACATCCTTTGAATTACATACAAGTATGGGTACAAAGCAAGAGTTGGTCTGAGAGAAATTCTGTAGGTCAATTTGTCAGAGTTTAGATGAAGCATGAACTGAAACCCTTGGAAAAATAACCTTCAGATTCCTCAAGATCCACCAGTCTGGCTGCGGAGAAGTTCAGTTCCTTGTCTGACAGGGGAGTTCAGTTCCTTGTCTGACAGGGGAAAGAAAGAAAAAAGATAAAGAACTATTTAAATGTTTGTTTCCTCAACTCAGAAAGGTTATAAATACTAGGTACATGTTGTGCCAGCCGGTCTGTAGGCGTACATGTTGTGTACATGCAGCTAGTACATTGTCACCGAAAGTTGCCCGCAGCGGAACAAAGCTTTATTGAAATGTTTTGATAGCCTACCGTTTGAAAGGGCAAACCGCCATTGGCTGTTGGTAATCCAAGATGATCTCTTTTATATATACAATGCTGTTTGCATAATGTGGGGATAGTTGATAACCACGGTTGCATTTACTGTGGACTCAGTTGAGAAATGGCCCCGAAGGGTCTTGGATTTTTCTGTTATTGTCACAGCGCTGAAACTAAATGTGTTTAAAACCGCGCCTGTTCCTACTTTGACAGAAGCTTAAATTCAGTTTTGGTCAGCAGTTGAAAATACATTTTGTGAAGTGCGTATAAAACAATCAGGGAAACTTGATACAGTGGATCAGCCTGTTTAAGAGTGTTCTTCAATGGGAATAAGTTATTTGTTTATACTCTTATCCAGGTGTGAGTTCATACATATGTGCATTTTCATTTGGTTTAAAGCTTTCATGCTTGCAGACAAGACCAGGGACTGATAAGACCTTTGATATTGCTTCAATTATTTTACGTGGGATTACATTTCTTTAAAGGGAATGTACAGGATTCAAAAACTTTTCAAAGAAACAAAAGTTTGTTTTTTCGCAGAAGCCGATAAAAGGTTTTGCTTATGTTGTTAAATGGAAAATGTTTCATATTTTCTACATAATGTCAGAGAGGGTTTTTTTCTTCTTTTTTATTTCAAAAATTATTGGGACTGTTACCACACTGGAATATTGTCCCTTTAATCTAAAGAAAAAAGTTTGACAAAAAGCAAGGCAAGGATGAAATATGTCAGTCTTGAAGTTCCTCCTGAACATGTCTACTTTCCTGATGAGAATGCACAATGTTTCTTTAAAGAAGACAACAAATTTTGTTGGTTTGCCCAAGTTCAAGTTTCTGTGTCGGGGCTCCACGGTGTAGACCATATATTGATCCCTTCATGCAGTGACTGGAAAAATAGGCTAACTGGGGCGGAATAACACCCATGCCATGAATAACATTAACCCAACCTACTTTGTATTCCATCAAAGGATTAGTCTCCCCTCCAGCCCACTTCTTGCAAATATCATACCTCTAAATTGCCTTTTGTTTTCAACCCCCTCTTTCTTCTCACCCCACCTCACATTAGGGAGAACTGGGAGGTGATTTTTTTTTCTAAAGAGAGAATCTTTGTGCCTACAAATATTCAATCCAATCAGGGGGAAAGTTGAGAATGTGAGGTGATGTGTGGGCGGTCAGGTGCCTGTATATGTGCTTATCGACTCCCATCCCTCCTAGCTCCACACCTCCCCTCGACACCCTGAGGTTTCTGATGTGGGTAATGGTGATGGGACCTTTTTAAACTGAGGGATCAAAAGGGATTGTGTTGTTTTGCCCAGAAAAATATTTATGTGTGCATTCAGGCTGTTTTGGTGTGTTGTGTGTTTTTTTGTGAGTGTTGGGATGGACTGGTTTTAGAGAGTGTAGGTGTTGGAAGGTCCCCCCCTGGAGGTGAGTGTGAATCTATGGAGAAGCAGGGGGAGGGGGGATAAGGATGGATGGATCTGTTAATGGGTCTGTTGTCAGTGTAGGTGATTAGGGCCAGAGGTTGTTGTTGTTTGGGTGGAGTAGAAAGGGACAGTGATGGAATGATTTAGTGGGTGTGTTTTTGTTTGTTTGAGTGGATGATGAAAGTCATTCGTTTTCATTCTTAGAAATGTACAAAATGGATGATGTATGTTATGTTTGATTTAGATAGATACCATTGGTTATTGGGTGTGCAAGGGTTGACTGAGGGAAAAAGAAGCAAGCATTAACAAAAACTGTATTTCTTTTTTAAAGATAATTTTTTGTTTTGTAGTGATTTTCTGTTTCTCCCCTTTTCCCGTAGTAACTGTGATTGATGTTAAAGCCATTGTAAAGGTCTTTGCTATGTATTAATGTTATTGATTGATAGTCTTGCCACTGTTACCGTGGTAAGTGATAAATAAATCTATTGTACATCAGCAGGAGTAACTGAAAAATGTGACATCTTGATCTGAGTTGTTATTGAGTTGGATTACGAGATATGAGAAAGCATGTGAGAAAGCATGTGACCATGTTCGAACTGCCTCTAGCTACCGGGCAATCTCGGTGGTCTAGTTGGTAAGACATCTGCTCTAGAATTGCAAAGGTCGTGGGTTCGAATCCCACCCGAGTAATATGCCTGTGATTGTTTTTCACAGGACTCGGGAAAGTACTGAGTATACAGTGCTTTACACACATCGGTGTACGGGTAAAAACAAATATAACATGTTTGAACTGTTTCACGCTAGAACGCAAATTAATTGTATTCTTATATTTGGAACCCAGTTTCCTTTGGCATCTATTTGGAAAATATTGGTGGTTGGGAATATTACATATAAATAAATGGTTCTTTTAGAAAAAATCAAATCTCAGAGGGAAAATATTTGAAGGGGCATTTGAAGGGGCAATGTAGGAGGCTGTGCCCCAGGCAATGAAGCCTCTAAGCCCCAGGCAGTGAAGCCTCTTAACACCACCCAATGAAAACTCTAAGCCCAGGCAGTGCAGGCTGTATGATCCCTGCGAACACTATGATAGAAATGCCAGCTTTTCTTTTTAAAGCTTGACAAGAAAAACCAAGACAAACTTAATATTATATTCTTTTGCCTCCAATGTCTATTTGACAAACCCTTGTCACGAAGACTCAGCAGATTTTCACATCAATCTAACCTATTGCTCAAGTGCCCCTTCGAGAAGCTTCAAACTGCAAGCTTGCTCGAACCAAAAGCAATCTCCAGATTTCTTGAAGATTTCCAAATCTTCAGATAGTATGTGTCAAGACCCAGACCCAGATAATTTGTCAAATTTGATCAAAACTCTGTGAAATTATTAACTCTGAAATTCAGTTTCTTTCACTATAAATCCAACAGACCACAAACATTGGTTTTTTCCCCTCTCCAAAGAGCGTTAAGAAAACACTTGACTCTTTTATATTGGATTAATCTTCTTTGATCAGACAACGCCTGAATAACCAAACTATCCTGGTACCTTGTGATGAGGGACCAATCAAGGAATGACCCGAGGGGGGAACCCCAGGACATGTTGAATGTCTCCAACCAAATAAAAAAACCTGATCCTCGGCGGCCGGGGCAGACATCCCGCGGCTTCTTGGTTGAGCATGACTTGCTTGATGAGTTCACAACCCCCATACCCATGGTGTAGTGCATGGTTTTCAAGTCACACAGTGTCCCCTGTCGATTTGATAACAGTTAATCCGCAGAGCAACATGGTTTTAATATCGGGAAACGCTGATGACTTGATCATTTTTTGACAGTCATTTTTGTGGTACTCCTGCGGTACTGTCCACAGCCCGTCTCGCTGGTCATTGCTCTTTGGTTAGCTATATTAAGGTTATTAACCCTATAGATGATGCTGAGGGTTGACTAAATCATCCAATAGGCTCCTTGGTCAAATTCATTTTGATAGGGGTGATAAGGTGAAGAAAAATCTGACGTCAAGCTTTGGTTTTTGTTTTTGTAAGTCAACAGTTTGTAAGTATTTCCACGCTAGGTGCAAAGACGATGATAAATTTTCCATTGATATTGCATGGGCTAGAGGCTCTGTAACAATGTAACCTGTTTGTCAGACATTCTTCCAAGTTCAGTAAAGGAATTTTGTTGAAGCCTTGGGGAATATTGCGCCGGACAAATCTGCTTAGCTGTAAATATTGCTTAGTAGAATAAATAAAAAAATCATGAATTTGTACACCTCTGACAAGTTGTTGTCATCTTTATCACAATCCTTGTAAGCAAAAACTTACATTGGTGCTTATTTTCGACAAACAGGGCCATATTTATTTTGCTCTTTCCAGCCTTACTCTGGTCGGCTGTAAATACTATTATAAACAAGCAGTGCCAGTGTGAAGACACAATATGAACAGGTAGATCCCATGGGCACCATGGTCTACATTGTAAAATGTCTTGGGTCATTTACAATGTATGGGATCAGAGCTACAAGGAATAGATATCCAGTGAAGAGTCTAGAGGCTAGTCTTCTGAGAGCTAAATAAATACCGGAATGGTATACATGCCCGAACATTTGTGGTCAAGTGTTATCGCGTTCAAGTGCCTTGACTAATAACTGAGATTATTACCTGTTTGTTTTACAAAAGCTGTTTGCAATATATTGACTGAATTGCAGTGCACTTGAATGGAGGTAGGCAAAGTTCAACAAGGTAAACTACGGGATCATCAGTTATTGCCTACATTCGTGGTTTGATTTTGCCTTCTTTGGTTGGCTTCTCTTGAAAGTTTGTTGGGGAAATATAATTTCAAAACAGGGTGTGGCTCTGGTTGTTGCTCTGGTTTTGGCTAAAACACAGGGTGTGGCTCTGGTTCTGCCTCAGAATGTGGTCCAGACTCAGTGTATTGCTCTTGGTTTGGCTGAGACACAGGGTGTGGCTCTGGTTGTGGCTAAGACACAGGGTGTGGCTCTGGTTGTGGCTAAGACACAGGGTGTGGCTCTGGTTCTGCCTCAGAATGTGGTCCAGACTCAGTGTATTGCTCTTGGTTTGGCTGAGACACAGGGTGTGGCTCTGGTTGTGGCTAAGACACAGGGTGTGGCTCTGGTTGTGGCTAAGACACAGGGTGTGGCTCTGGTTCTGCCTCAGAATGTGGTCCAGACTCAGGGTTATGCTCTGGGTTTGGCTTCTATTCAGGTTGTGTGTCTGGCACAATCTCAGGCTTAGTCCTTTGCCATTATTCTTGCCCAGACTGGGGTGTGGCTCTGGCTCTGGCTCAGAATCCAATCCAGACTCTGGCCATGGCTCTGGCTCTGACTGGGATGTTGCTGTGGCTCAGACTAAGGCTGTTACTATGGCTAAGGCTCAGGCTGTGGCTCTGGCTCAGAATCTGATTCAGACTCAGGCTGTGGCTAGAGCTTAGACTCAGACTGTGGCTTAATGATCTTTACCGTAGCCCCCATTACCATTCAAGTATGGAAGATCGTAACCAAGTTGTACTTCCTGAACAGAAATAGTTTTTATACCACAACACATGACAAGCGATGACAAGCCAAAACATTATTCATGACTCGTCAAGACACATGGTCAGACATCCAGGGACAACCAGAACATTCACTGAAAACATGTCATAACAATCAGTAGCTAGCTGGTACAGCGAGAGACCCAACAGCCACGTTCTTATAAATAAACATTTGTTTTTGTATCGGGTTGAATGTGAGTTGTTTGAGCTGACAGGGGATGCTGTTACGGAGGGAGATTTGTTTGGTATTGGTAGGATGTGCGTTTGATGAAGTTTTAATGCCAATATTGACAAGTAAGTTATACAATCATTGCAAAAGATTGGGACATATGTGTATGAAATTTTATTCCAGTGTGAGAAACATGAAACATATCATGTTTTGATGCTCTTGAACTATCGTCAGAAGTGTATTGAAGTGAAAAAAAAGACCTAATATAAACTAAAACCTCTTAGTTAGTTCTGAATAAATTAGAACCCACCAATTTTTATCAGGGATCTACGATTTGAGAGAAATTTGTTCTCTTGAAGTACTCAAATTTTGTTCCTACCTACCCCCCCCGAATTATGTCTCCCCCAATTTGTGTTGGTACTTGTTCCCATATCGTCTTATTCCTTTACTCATCCCATGACCGGAAGCACAGTCAGAATGTAATGTCTTACTATTGTCTGCCATTTCTTATTCCCTACTTTCTGTCTCATCCAACCTTGCAGTCAATATGTATATTCATAACAATGGCTGCAATTCTCCACCTCCCCTCATCCCTGACACACCAAGCAGACGATATTCTATTGTCTTACCGTTGGCCCCCCATAGCACCACTTCCTACTTTCCTCTTTCATACCACACAGTCAATATGCATTGTCTTACCACCAACCCCCCTCCCTTACTCCTCACCTCACCACTGTCAGACCACACAGTCAATATGCATTGTCTTACCACCAATCCCCCTCCCTTACTTCTCACCTCACCACTGTCAGACCACACAGTCAATATGCATTGTCTTACCACCAATCCCCCTCCCTTACTCCTCACCTCACCACTGTCAGACCACACAGTCAATATGCATTGTCTTACCACCAACCCCCCTCCCTTACTCCTCACCTCACCACTGTCAGACCACACAGTCAATATGCATTGTCTTACCACCAATCCCCCTCCCTTACTTCTCACCTCACCACTGTCAGACCACACAGTCAATATGCATTGTCTTACCACCAATCCCCCTCCCTTACTCCTCACCTCACCACTGTTGGACCACACAGTCAATATGCATTGTCTTACCACCAATCCCCCTCCCTTACTTCTCACCTCACCACTGTCGGACCACACAGTCAATATGCATTTTCTTACCACCAATCCCCCTTCCCTTACTCCGCACCTCACCACTGTCGGACCACGCAGTCAATATGCATTTCCCATACCACCATGCTCTAATCGCCTGATTTCAGCTGTTGATATACAGCGAATCAGAAGCAAAATGAAGGAAGTCCGCGCTGCATCCATGTGGGCTATGCTTTTCAGGTCAAATCGATGACAGAGATTGGTTATAGCGGGCAGCTGGCCTTAGAGATGAGAGTGCCAGAAATAATACGCCGGAGAAACGTTCTGTGCAGGTACAAACATGTTGTCATGCTCTTGTTTTTACCCCTTTTTGGCATCCGCCCTGTTTTTTCCAATATAATCTGTCATTTTAACTCCACTTACCCATGCCCACTGACTTTTCCCTCATTCTTTAGAAAGTGTTACTATTTGTTAAGAATGTTGCTTAATAGTTTTGTTCCTTTCTTTCACAAAAGCAAATTGAATGTCAGTTTGAGGCTTGTAGAAGTTGTCATCTGTCATTTAAGATTCACTTAATCACTCAGCTCGCAGAAAATTAAAAAGAACGGCCCCTATGTCGCCAGAAATTAATCCCAGCCCCCAATATAAAGTACAGTCCTAGATATTTGTTGACAGCTTGTTGGCTGCGATTCTGTAAGTTTACGGGTGACAAAGTCCATCGCAGTAATTGTATTATAGAAAGAATGCACAGACTCAAATGTGTTGCCCTGTAAACACCACACCTCCTGCTAATTAGCCACTTTTGCCAGAACAAAGTAAGAACTGCGTGTTGCTTTTGTTTGTCCAGTTGGAACGAGCCGTTACGTTTTCACCGTGTAATTGGCGACCGTTTCAATCATGAAGCCCCACTTGGAATAACAGAGCCAGGCTATAAATAGAAATCTCAATAATAGCTTTTGTCGATTTTTATGGCTCGGACTCTCAAGCTCTCATCTGTCCGTTTTCTCGTGACGTTAGCCTCCTAGTGGTCATTCCCATACTGACATCAATATTGTTGTATTGTGTAATTACAGATTTGTCAACCACTAATTTCAAGGACAGAATACTACACTTGCTGTGAAATTAAAATTAATTTAATAACAGCGTTAAAACAAACCTTCAATATGCATTTAGAATCCATACATCACCTATGAGACAATTTTTTTTTAAATATGTGACCCTACAATAGGTCAAACATTTAAGTACTTGAATGCATACACATGCAGTCACAGTGCATAGAACTGTCGTTGTCTCAGACTACCCAAAAAGAGGGGGAAAAAACAGGCTTTGACTTGCTATTCAACTTGCGTCCAAGTTGAAGATCAATTTTTAAAAAGTTTTCATCGTGCTAACTGAAGATTTCATTATAGTTAACACTGTCTGCTGCTCCAAATTTCATTTGTTTCCCTGTACTTTAATAATAGAAAGCCGGCCACTTTCGGCCAGAGGGTGTTTTCAGTACATGAGCATCACGCAGATTCTGAAAGGACCCGGCAATTTGTTTTTGTTACCCTCAAAATAAACTCTAACGCAGAGAATCCAGGCAATTTGGGAATAACATCCTTCATGCCGGCAGCGGTTTCTACAAAAATTTACTTCATAAAAAATCTTTTTTTAGGATTTAGAATCACCCTACGGCGTGAAAATTGTTTGCTTTTTGGAAGGTTACTTCAAGAGGCTCAGTTTGTGCAGTAAAGGTAATTGAATGATTCATGCGATTCCCCTCTTTACTTTTTGTGGATATGACAGCGGTTCACCTTACATTTAAAACAATCTTTTTATTAGGTTTATAGGTATTAATTGAAGGAGAATCAAACTGTCAGAATTTACAAAGTTGTACCTTACCTTGATTAAAAGAAAGTACGATAATTGATGCATACAGAATCCGCAATTTGTCCAACATTACTTTGTTTATTGCAGTGGATAAGGCATACAACGAAAGGTGAAAACTTGACATTACCAATGTTGTACCATACCTTAATTCAAAGGGATAGTATGGAGATTAGTGCATTTAGGGGCAGCAAACTGGAAAACATAACCAATTCTATGTCATCTTGGGAATAAGGCGTTTAAGAAAGGGAGAAAAACTGACAACATTACCAATGTTGTACCATATCTTGATTCAAAGAGAGTATGACGATTGACGCATACGGGCACAGGAAAACAGGACAACATAACCAATTTTATGTCACCTTGATTGTTGGAGGGAATAAGGCGTATTAGAAAGGGGGAAAACTTGGCAACATTACCAATGTTGTACCCTATCTTGATTCAAAGAGAGTATGACGATTGACGCATACGGGCACAGGAAAACAGTGTTATCTTGATTGTTGGAGGGAATAAGGCGTATTAGAAAGGGGGAAACTTAGCAACATAACCTACTGTTCACCTTTTTTTCATATATAAGTGTTGCATAGAAATCTTAGGTTACCGTCAAGGAAGCCTGCCCTTGAGTCGGCTGCCAATTGTTTGCTCATGCCCTTGACAAACATACTCCTAGTTGATCAGTTTACACATATAAGAAGAACAAAACCTACAGACTCTAACTGATTAAAGGAAATCACCGCGACTTGAAAGTTTCAGCCCATTATAATTTACTTTGTG